>BMAO01036691.1:0-158788 GCA_019973975.1 Trichonephila clavata | reverse complement strand
TGTTGAGCATACATTGAAAAATACAGACTAAAAATTTTAGAACTTTACGGGCTTAAAATTTTTTTTATTCGTTTACAAACTTTAAATGCGTTTTTCTCAAACTTCTAATATATTCTCTCTAATCTATTTTTGCTGTTCAATGGATCTTCGAAATTTTTTGTAGATACTCCTAAGCGTATGAACGACCAAAGTCAGTACGCATTTAGGTCTGAAATGTATATTTTATTTTTTAAAACATATAATTTATTTTTTTTAAAAAAATGTATTTTCCAGGTTTAACTAGAAAAATAATTATTAAAAGTCAACAGAAACAGATTTTCAAATCCGTGCTAACTTTTATTTGCAATAATCTAAGATATTTAAAATTACGCAAAATGAGAAACAAAATTTAAAAATTGAACATTATAAAAAATTTGAAAAGCTTCAGAAATTTATTAATGTTTTGAAATTGTACAATAACGGCTTTAGCTAATGGAAACACTTTAGCTAATCTTAAAAACTTTTAAATCATTTTACTAAAACATTGCATGTTAGATATAATTAACAATGTTTAAAATTTTGAAAATTTTAACAAAGTTATACTTTAATTCGATTGATATCGGAGAAGCTTTAAAATGTGTGCAAACTCATACTTTCCTTTGGAAGAAAAAAAAGTATTTAAAAAAATATCTCTTATTCAGCTCTCTTTGCAATTCTGTATAAATTATTAGAAGATACTTTCTATTGACACATGCAACATGCATAATTCAAAAGCACAACACTTTTTCTACACAGGTTGTGTACATATTTTCATTTCCAGCAGCCATCTCATTATGCATCCCGAGGGTTCTTTTTCTAATTTAATCTTGTTTCGTGTCAAGAGTTTTCTAGAACTGCGTCGTGGAGGATCTTTGTTTGACATGACGCAGGCGCTACCTGAAATTTCAGTAAACATGCTTGAAGAAGGTAACAGGTTGGCAAGCACACCTAACACAAAAACAAACACGACTTGTGAATTTCTGCAATTCTAAGTAAACAAGAAGCTTGATCAGCTGCGAATCTTCTTTGCAGGTGAGAACTCGCATCGAATCACAGTATTCCGATCGTACAAATAATATATTCAGAATGTTGACGTAAATATTTATTGCGTTTATTAAATTACTTACGAAACACAAATTCCTCAACGATCAATAGTTTAATTTGAAATAATTTTCTTACACTAAATGACTTTAATGTGAATAAAAATAAATTGTGTTTTGGAATGAAAATATCTCTTAAAAAAGACTTGAAAGAAATAAGATGAACGAAACATTGGCAAATTTATCTTGAATGCGAAAAAGTATGCAACTAAATGTATGGAGAAGTTTAAAATATTTTAGTTGATGAAGAATATAAGAAGTTTTGAAAAAGAAAATTTAATTATTTTTGATTTGAGGAAATTTGATAACAAATAACAATTCACTTCTTTTTACAATCAGAAATGTCTTGTTCATTTGTTGTTAACTTTATGTGAAATTAATATATTATATTTATAAATCTTAAACGGACTATGTTTCTTATATTTTCTGGTATTTTTTCAATTCCTACTATTAGCTCACTCTCTCTCAAGTTTATGTATATATATATATATATACTTTATATATAAATATACGTGTCACAGTGTTTGTCCGCAATGGACTCCGAAACTACTCAACCGATCATAATATAATTTTGCGTACTGTGTGTCATTTCGTTCAACTTAGAACATAGGATAATTTTTATTTTAATTAATCACGCCATAATTTTTTTATTGCCGAAAATGTGAAGATCCGAAAATTGTTGCCAGATTCCCGTACGGGAATAATCGCAAAATGTGGCATTGCTCATGCGTCTGTGGAAGCAGATATTACAAACCAAAATGCACGAAAATTAGATTCCTGGCGTATTTCGGGTTTGGAATCCGATTTTAGAGTCAGTTTCCAAAAATAACCGTAACTTTGCCGGATAAAGCGGCCCGACCGTATCTTAGACACACCATAACAGGGGCTTGCATTAAAAGCCTTAAATGAAAACTTGGACCCTGGCGTACTTCAAAATGGATGATCCGAATCTGATATCCAGTCTGAGAAATAACTGTAACTTTGCCGGATAATTCAAGACGACCATTTACTACACAAACCGTGGCAGGAGCTTACCCTTAAAGTCTTGGTGCGGGAAAAGTGCGTTTCTGTTGTAATTCGGGATGGTGAACGAGAGTTTGAAATTGAATTTAGAAATTCCTGTAACTTTGCCAGATAATGCCGGACGTCCCTAATGCCTCTTCCAGGACTGAACTTGCCAGCTCAGGGGAACAAAAGTAATTTCCAGTTGCATCTAGGGACGGGAAAACGAGAATTTGAAATTATATTTCAGAAACTCCACTAAACTTGCCGGATACTGTATTAATTAGGAGAAAGGCAAATGATTCGAGTTCCGCGCATCCGGATTTTCATTATCTCTAGCGACTGAACTTGCTCGCGCTGGAGCATCAAAAGTCAGCTCCGTGTGCATTTCGGAGTGTGAAAATAGAATCTGAAATTTGAATTTTTGGAGTTTCGATAACTTTGCCGGATAATGCCAGTCGACCGTATTTTAGACACACCGCAGCAGGACTTGCCTTAAAAGCCTTGGACCATGAAAACTTTGTCATTGTGTATTTCAAAACGGATAATCTGAATCTGATATTCAATCTGAGAAATAACAGAAACTTAGCCGGATAATTCAGGATGATCGTCTTTTACGCAAACCGAGGCCAGGAGCACACCTTAAAGTCTTGGCGTGGGAAAAGTGTATTCTTGGTGTAATTTGAGATGGTTTAAGCGAGTCTGAAATCGAAATATAGAAATTCCTGTATTTTTTGACAGATAATGCCAGGGGATCGGAATATTCTCGAACAGCAAGCAGTACCAGCCTATCTTGCCGACATAAAGTGAGTGAGTGAATATTAACGTCGCACTTTTCAGCTACACGAGAGGCTTTTTGGCGACTGACCGCGTAATTTTGAGCCATGGTCAAGTGACGCGGACGACACCTGAGCTGGCACGCCCTCTCCTAACTACCACACCACACCAAAGGGAAGACGTTTGAGCTCTCGACAGATTTGACATGAATCGCTCCCTACACGGCGGGTTTTCAGTGGTACTGGGCTCGAATTCATGACACGCTAGCCATGTTCCGATGCCTTGACCACTTGGCTACCGCGGCCACTGCTGACATAGAGACGAAAAAAAGGATCTTAATTGTATTTCGAAACTGGCGATCCGAATATATATATTCTCAATCCAATTCAATATAATCTCATATCTACGTCAAATAATGCCAGACGAAAGTATTTTGCACGAACTGTGGAAAAGGCTTGAATTTAATTCTTGAGGAGAGAGAAAATACTTTCTTGGTGTTTTTCTGGATGGGAAACAATAATAATATCAAATCGGATTTTAGAAAACTCCCGTAACTGTGCCGGATAATGCCGACTGATCGTAATGTCCCCCTTCAGAGACTGAACTTACAGGAGCAAGGGCGTCGAAAGTGGGCATCAAGTACTTCTCGGGGTGAGAACGAGAACCTGGATGCGGGATTTCAAAAGCTTCGGTAAATTTTCTGCATATTGCTGGAATGAGGTCAAATGGCTTTGTGTTCGAGTTCCACCTCCGGATTTTTCATTCTCTGTAGCAACTAAACTTTCAGGTGCAGTCGAGCGAAAATATGATTGCAATAGGGAATTGTACCTTCATGCATTGTTGTCACTGGTGTTAGATGGCGGAAAAACTGCACATTCCACATCAGCTGCCATTGAACATTCTTAAAATACAAGATGAAATGTGTACCATTGAAAAAAAGGGTGGATTGGCTACAGTATTGCAAATGAATTGTCATGATCAGGGATAATTGTACCGTGAACCATAAACATTCACTCAGAGCATTACATAGAGCTTATCAAGATTTAACTGGCAACGAGAGAGTATTCGTTGTTGTTGCTGTATTAGTGTCTGATGATTTCCGACAGTTATTAGCAGCCATTACACGCTCTACTTTTGCTCACGAGATTAACGCCTGTTTTAAAACAACCGTTTTGATGGCGAAACGTGGAAACACTTCGACTGACCATAAACACTCGAGTACATTTACAAAATGATCAATCTGAGCAAATATTTCCTAACCAAATACTGAATTTCGTAAACGGTGAAGTAGACTTCATACCAATACATAATGCATGAAATACCCAGACGATTTCTGTAATGTTCTTTAGGCAAAAAGGAACTGATTGAGAGTGTCTTTCCGGATATACTGTATAATTATCTTGATAATTATTGCCTCTGTAATCCTGTTACTTAATCAGAAATAATGTTGATATTGTGATGAAATAAACTTTCAGACACAAGTTTGTTGCCAGTTGATCCAACGTTTTTAAGCCAATCGACACTATTGTTGATAAAAACAAAACCGTAAATTTTTCAACCAAGTTTTTGAATTCTCTAGATATATCAGGAATGTCACCACATAATCTTCGGTTGGTTCCCTGGTTTTTATCTGCGTAACTTAAATTCACCTAGATAATGCAACGGTGCACGTTTGATCATCAAAAAATTATACCGGGAACTTCTTGAAGCAAACATTTTGACTGCAAAGTTTGAACGAAAATTCGGTTCTGCTACTACGGAATTTGTTGCCACGTGTATTCCACTGATACCGCAGAATCTCTAATACCATTCAAAATTCTTCAATTCCGATTCGTTTGGCTTTCGTTATGACCATAAATGAATCTGAAACCCGAACAATATTCATTTGATATTTGGACTTAGAAAATCCATGTTTCTCGAAAGAACAACTAGATGTTACATGCTCAAGTGTGCGGAAACCGTTGAATCTATTTGAGTTAGCAAAATACGGGTTACCGAAAAATAATGTGCCCCGATTAGCGATTAGTTGTATAAAATTATTATTTGTTATACTTTAAAATGATAAAATAATTTTAAAAATTGCAAAGAATCAACGTTCGTCACCACATTTATAAAATTAATCCTTTATATGTGTTACTTAACGACTTCGTTAGTAATTCATGCATTATACTACACTCAAGTAGGAGATGGATGAAATGCAAAATTAAAATAATTTGTTGTCTTATACTTTATTTCAACCCTCCAAAATTATAAACGAAGATTAATTTGACTGTATTGAATAGCTTAGAATAATATTGAACTCTAACGTATTAAAACAAAGCCACAGCAACGCGTGGCTGGGTCAGCTAGTATATATATATATATATAAAATAACAGAGTTAAATATAAAAATATAAAAGAATGGATGCTGCAGTATTATCAACATTGCTGACTAGAACAGCTTATATACAAAAAAATTTCTCTATATAAAAGTGAGGTTGAACATGTTTTGTGGCCACAGGCAACCTTTTCCTTTCTGTTAATAATACTGAGCAAAAACCTATTGAAAATAATGGATAGGAAATCTGAATCCATATGAGAAAAAGGTAACTTACCTAAAAATTGCATACAGAAATGCAGAGCCCGCGCTAAATCTGAGTACAATAAGCAAGTTATTGCCAGATTCTGGACCCAAATACAAATTCAAAGCAAAGCAGTGGCTGAAAAGTAGCACTTAGCAAAAGTATGAAAAGAATAGAAATAATAAATTAAGAATTGTAAACATACTACCATTATCTTAGGGACTCTAATATTATATGATTTAAAAATTATAATAAATTTAAAAAAAGTAATTTTATCTAAAATTAGAAATTGGGGATTTTTAAAACTATCTAGTAAGAATAATAAATTCATAATAATAACAACCTGTTAAAACTGTGAAAATTTAATCCTTACTATTTAGAATTTCTTTATTGAAATATCTATTTATAAAATTAATTGGGTATTTTTTAATTAAACAGTATTTAGTAAAATGTTTATAGTTTTTTTAATTTTTTTTGGATTTATTTGAAACTAGAAATTTTTTGCATTGTGTGTAATTAATAACAATATTTCTATATATAGAAACATGCACATTACTCTCCCAATGCGGTACTTTTATAATACTGAAATTAAAGTCTTCTCGTTTATCATTAATATTAGTAACTATTTTATTATCTTTTAATTTAATTTCTATATCAAGAAAATTTGCTTCATAATTGTTACTATTTGTCTGAATTAAATTAAGATATTGTGGATAAAAATTAATGTTAGGTTTAAAGTTGTCTTGCTTGCCAAAAATGATTATATCATCTATATAACGAAAATAGTAATATTCTAAGTTGTCTGTGAAACTATTTTCAAAATAATGTAAATATAAATTGGCAAGACAGTTGCTAGCAGGGCCACCTTGTGGCAGACCCTAATCAGTAGATAATAATTACCATTATGATAAACATAGTTCTCTTTTAGAACTAACCTAAGTAGAGATCCAAATCTATCATATTTGACATTTTTAAACAAATTATCTTTATGTAATTTTACAAGTGTTTGTGTGTGTGTGTGTGTTTTTTGTGTGTTGTGTGTGTGTGTGTGTGTGTGTGTTGTGTGTGTGTGTGTGTGTGTGTGTGTGTTGTGTGTGTGTGTGTGTGTGTGTGTGTGTGTGTGTGTGTGTTGTGTGTGTGTGTGGTGTGTGTGTGTGTGTGTGTGAATCATATCATCAATATTAATAGAGTTAAAAAGATCTTTAAAATCTAAACTAAATACTGAAAATATCTATTTATCTTTAAATTGTGCAATGAGTTCTTTACTATTTTTAAGAATGGCTGAGTTTTTAAGATTATTTATTGTATCTTGTAACATTTCATGGAAAATTTAAAACCATTAGTAACTGTTCTAAACTTTACTGGATCTTTATGAAATTTATGAGTAAAAAATACATGTGGAAATTTAAAATTATTATTAATTTGTATTGTTAATTGTTTATGAAAAGCCAAAATTCGATTATTTCTTTCTCTATCAGAAATTGATGACTTGATAAAAGCCATATTATTATCAAAATGTTTGTTGAGCATTAAACTAGAATAGTATTTACAAATGAAGGTAAAACTTCCAGGCACTTTATCAATAAAAACTATAATAACTTTATTTTGTAATTTTTTAATCTGATTTTTAATATCATTAAAAAAGATGTTGTTATCTGTACTAAAGTTATATTTAAATTCTGTGAATGCCCCTCTATAGGCATACTATATTTAATAGCAATTTTGTGTAAATGAATTACTCAATATCATTATACAATTGATTTTTGATAATTTTATTATTATTAGAAATCATAAGTCTAAAACCAGTACCTTTATTCATTATATTTCTAAGATTATTATCTTTTACAATATTGAGGTCATCAGTAATAACATGCTGGTGATAATTATGTTTGAATTCTTTAAATTCATTACAATTACATTTTAAGTTTTCTTGCTTTATATAGGTACATTATAGTTAAAAATTGATCTACCTATTTTTTTTTTTCATATTTAAAAGCCTTTCCAATAGTAATATTTTGAATTGGGAAAGTTGACATGTGTTTTTTAAAAATGCTAGAAACATTAATATTACCATATGATTTATTCATATATAATAATGTACAATATATATTCTGTTTGATATTTTTTATTTGCATTGACTTTTATTTTATGTTTATGCTTCAGAAATTTGTGAATATCTATAATGATATTTAAAGCATGACTATCTCTAATTTTATCTGAATTTAGTACATTTTCCTAATACATATTTCTTTATATATATATATATATATATAATCTTGTTCAAATTTTCAATCGTTAATAAAATTCTTTCTTTTCATCTGATCAAGTACAAAACTTTTTTTTTTAAAACTTGTAGTAGATGACACACACAGTCGATATTAATATACAGTTTTTTCCAATATTAATTCATTAATTGCTGGTTAAATAATTTAATTAAATTAATTACCGTTTTTCGTCACCAACTTGGATTTGTCTCCACTGTTGTAACAATGTAACTGCTAAAACAGTGACGAAAGTTGGCGTCGAAAACCGGTTTATCAGCCAAACTTGCTAAACCAGGTGTGCTTTGTTACAGCAATGCTGTCAAATCATGCTTTTTTTTTTATAAATTCCTACTATTAGTTCACTCTCTCCATATATATATATATTTATACATATATCTTATTCAAATTTTTAGTCGTAAATGAAATACTTTCTATTCATCCGTTCAAAGTAGGAATTGACTTAAATTATTTTTTATATTACTTGTTAATGAGTACTTCATTGTTGGTATCTAGGTATTCTTAACTCTTTCTTAATTACGATATACTTTTAATAATTGGATTTGAAATTATATATTCTTAACTAGTTGGAATTTTTTTTTAAAAAAATGAGTGCTTTGACATTCTTTGTCGTTCAATTGACTGGCGCAACTTGTCTTAAGTGTGCCCTGTTTCAATATCCCCTGGGGACTCTTTCTGGGGGCCTCTCAACACTACCATTTTTTTGATAATGCATATTGGGGCCCCTATAGTGTGAGAGCCCTATATCATTGATACGATGGCAGCTACGCCCCTGATTTTTTTGTTACCTATTAAAACTCTCTTTGTCCAGCAGTTTTCTGAGAAAAAGAATAACATAAGATAACAAAGTTACAAACATACGCTGGTTACCTTTTCATTTTAAAAGGCAAGACTAGAAGCACATTTAAAATGCCACATCACAGATGTTAAAAATCACTGGTGTCAAAATGAAAAGGATACTCTGCATAAAATGGAACAGATTGCAGATTTAATAACTTATATTTTCTTCTTTTTTTAATTTCTCCCAAACTTGAGTTTTCTGGAAGAAAATTTTATTGTTTGTTCCTTTCTATTAGAGACCAATTTTTTGATTTCAGAGATATTCGGCTAATTAATATTTATTTTTTCACAACTTTCAGACTCGAAGACGACGAATGAGGATGGTTGTGACTTCTCAACCAATAATTTTCCAGTCGAGTCAAAATTACCACTGAAATTTTCTCGTGATATTTAATTGGATGCTCCTATTTTGTGCAAGGAACCTCAAGTAATCATGCGGTAGTAAAGTATGGATTAATAGACTGATGAAATTTTGACTTCAATTAATCTTTTTCATGATTTCAGCAGTAAAATTCAACCCACTCCAGCAAACCTGTTCAAACCAAATTCCCAATACATCTTTTTTTATATATATAAATGCCTACATTCATAAAATGTTTTAATTTTTCAAAAAATTATCAAAATTTTTTTAATTAAAGTTGTAACCCCCCGCCCCCCATCTCACGTATAAACAGCAGAAAGACTCACGCCCTCTAGCGGAATGAACTACCTCCAGTGATGGCCAAGCTTCCAAACTGTACGGACGTATGAGCTTGCGTTCCGAATCCTTTTAATTGTGAGCAGTTCTCTAGTTATGTATATTAATGTTTGTTTTGTCCAATAAATGTGTTTAATTAAATAGTGGACTTAGTTAAAAACCCATTCCCCGCCTGTCCCTTTATTACATTGGGTCACATCTCTTATAATTTGACGCCCAACGTGTAATAAGTTTTAGAAGCTTGGCCGTTGCTCGGTATCAATTTTCAGGTTAGCTTATCTTCCATTCTCACCCACAGAATGTTTGGATTAATCTTCAACTGAAGAGCAAGCAAATCTTTTTATCTTGAATTTTATTGCAAATATTATACCTTATATAATACTATTAATATTGCATGCCCAAATTTTCAAATTGGATAAAGAACGTCCTGTTCTAATTCAAACGCTGAAGTGAGAACACGAAACAAAATATTTCTGTATTCTCTTTTCTTTACATGATTACAATTTTTGTTTCAAATTACTAATGCTATAAAACTTCTTTTGTTTTATTATGTGCTATTTATAATAAAATATTCATTTATGTGTATAATTTTTAGTATAAAATGTGCATTACTTTTAAAAGATTAATCTTAATTTTTCTCTCTGTCAGTTGATAATATTTGGTGGTTAATAAAAAGAATATATCTATCTTATGTGAACTATGATTAATTTACGAAAATGTGTTATGCTGAGTAAGCAGAAAACAAAATAGGCAGAAGAGAACAGTTCAAGGTTGTTTGCGAAACATTCATTATAATTCTTGAGTTCTGTGCAATGTTTTTTATTTATGGAATCATTTGGTTATTTGCTTAGTCTAAGTAGAACTTTTACTTTTGAGTATGTGATTTTTTCCCTTCTTAATTGATGTATCAATTATTTCACAAGCGTTTTCAGATCATTTTGATATATTTTATTATTATCTAAAACTTTGATATGGCTTTTTTCTTTGATTTTTTTATTGAAAGTGATATGAATAAATGTATTTTATTTTTGTGATTCATGAAAATTTTTTGGAATTGCATTCTGTAAGATATTATTTTCATGTGGCATAATACTGTATTATTATTTTATTAATAATATTTGTCAAGTTTAATTTTGAACTTTGTATGCAAAATTTAACATTTAAAGTATAAATTCGTAATTAATTCTTGCGGAAAATGTTTCCAATATGTTTTCAACCAGGGGGAGGGCCCCCACCATTTATAGACCACCCTGGTCATAAAAGAAGTGCCGCCTTGGCAATCAAAAATTTCCTGTCATAGGAAAAGTATATAGACCACTCTGGTCTCGGAAGAAGTGCGCCCTGGCAATCAAAAATTCCTGTCATAGGAAAAGTCTATAGACCACCCTGGTCTCGGAAGAAGTGCCGCCCTGGTAATCAAAAATTCCTGTCATACGAAAATTGTATAGACCACCCTGGTCTTAGAAGAAGCACCGACCACAAAAAATTGCGTCCACATTGGATACACAAAATAAACATATTCCAAGTCCGTCAACAGCCATTCCCAGCAAAAACATTCATCCCTCAACAAGAGCTATTACTACAACAGCTCATTCTGATTTTGTCTCCTCGCCGGGATGTCGTCGGATCCATAGGGGGAGATTGCAACCCCCCTCCTCACATATAAACAGCAGAAAGACTCACGCCCTCTAGCGGCTTGAACTATCTCCAGTGATGGCCAAGCTTCCAACTGTACGGACGTATGAGCTTGCGTTCCGATCCCTTTTAATTGTAATCAGTTCTCTAGTTATGTATATTAATGTTTGTTTTGTCCAATAAATGTGTTTAATTAAATAGTGGACTTAGTTAAAAACCCATTCCCCGCTTGTCCCTTTATTACATTGGGTCACACCTCTTATAAAGTCAGATTACTATTTTTAAGTTCAAAATACTTCATCCAAAGTTATGCAATTATAATTCCTTTTTTAGAAAAGTATTTTGTTTAATAAATTTATTATTTCAACAAAAATGGTAAAGTTTTTATTTTTTTATAATTAATGAAATTAAACCTTTTTTTTTTTGCCTAGAAAATATAAAATCAATTCTCATAATAAAACAAAAGGTTATGTTCATTTATTTGTTAAATAATCTTTAAACTGGTATATATTTGAAAAATTAAATTTTTTTATCAATTTAAAAAATTAGACCTTTTTATTGGATTGATATTTTTTTAATTAACTTAAAATATTAAGTATCCTTTTTGATTCTCGAAAAATAAGCAGATACTTCTGTGTGTTCCTTGTGTAGTTAGATTAAATTAAAAGAAATACATAATAAAACTCCACGAATATTAACTTGGCCGTGAATTTTTTTTCCCTTCAAAGTAAATGAAAGTGTTTATCTTTTTATATAATAGACAAGTTTATTTTTTAGCTGACCACTGTACGTAATGTTAAATAAAAGTGTAGTGTTAAAATAAAGCTAAATAAATTTGTTTACTTTTCTAAAATAATGTGTGTGTGTGTGTTATACTTCTTAAAAAATAAGTACTCATTTTAACTCTTCGATAACGGAGACAGATTCATACGTTGAAAAGCATTTTAAAAGTCCTCGTCATATTTTCAAATGAAATCATCTCATAAAAAAAGAAATTACATTGCCATATTTAAATAAAATCCCATCATAGTTAAATTTAAATCAGCTTTGGTTAGTGTCAAAATGTTAATAACGACACCACAATTTCGTCTCATTCTCCTTGGTATTATATTATGTATTCATTCAGGAAATTTTACTGCACAATTAACCCCTTGAGTACCAGACTGCGCTTTCTAGTATTCCTAGAAATACCAGATTTCTGGTGATTTTTACTTGGACGTTACGGTGCTAATTTCATTTTCCCTTTTGACCCTGACTAAGGCGCACATTTGTTCGTGTTTCGTTTCGCTTTCTTAACTTTGCATGACTTTTTTTTTTAACTTTTTCTTGCCAATATGGCATAACTGTTGGATTTAAATGAGAATAATTGCCGGGTGACAATGAGCACGACAGTGACTCTAATACGGATTTATCTATATATTATGAAGATGAAGAAATGGAACAAAAATGACAATACACTAATGTAACGCATGTGGAAAAACTTTTTGCTTCAAGGAACATTTGAAGCAAAGATTTTTAATCTTAATTTTCCTAATTTTATAATTTTTGTAACCCAGACGTTTTGTAACTTAACTTTTGTAATTTTATATAATCCAACTAAATCAAACCTCTTATAATGTTTCCTGTGCTGTTTACACTGGGTGTACATTTAAATAAAACATGCATCCACTTGAGATTACTATGGGATTTTTGCCCAATACATCCACTAGATGCTGCACGGCGCTCAAGGAGTTAAGGATCTATTTCCTTCGAAAGAAAACGGATTGACAAAGCGATAATATAACAACAAAAACTGCAATAAGGAAAACCGGGTTTGAAAAGAAAATTGTTCTATAATTTTATCATTCTTCTTTTTTTTTTTTTTAGAATTTCAGTAAAAAGAACAGTAAAGAAATTCTATAAGTAACATATATTCAGCTTAAGAAACATCCAATGCAAATTATTGTGAATTAAAGCATTGACTGTGAATATATACAAACATTTTTATATAGTTATTCTATCCTTTCTGAAAAAATTCGTATAAAAACTTAAGACAACTGTTTGATTTTTTTTTTAAAAAAAAACTCCTTATTTTTTATGAATGCATGAAGGGTTGAAAACTGCATCCGTCGTTGTTCAATGAACGATTTCTATAATTTCACAGTTTGTGCACGAATTTCCGGTGCATAATATAGATGAGAGCCGGATATTACAAGGTGCGTCGAAAAAGCCCAAACAAACAATTTTTTAAGCAACTTTATAAAAAATTAAGAAATTAACAAAATATAACAAATAATAATAAGAGTACACTCGTACTAATAAATAAATTTAATTGGTTTCAAAGTGACCACCGTTTGCAGCAATTCTGAGGCGCAAACGCTTGCAGAAATTTTCAACAATGAGCCTCAAGTCTTTTACCTATAATCTATCCCATTCCCGCTGAAGCAATTGCTTTAGAGAGCCATACAAAACTTTATTGTATGGTTTAGTGCAGTCTCTAGACTCAAAAATGGACCATACACTGTAATCCATGAGATTGAGATTCGGCGAGTAGGGTAGCTATTCTTCACATGATATCATGTCTGGAAAATTTGCCTTGCACCACTCTTGTGCCTTTTTGGCCTTGTGAGCTGGTGCAGAGTCTTGTTGAAACGTCCGCTTTGCATTTCCGAAATGCTTTTGGGCTCACGTAAGTACAACAGCTTCAAGAATGTCCCTCTGGTACACGTTTTGATTGATTTTAACGCCCTGTTCCTCAAAAATCAAAGGAGTTTTACCACTTGCGCAAATTCTGCCCCAGACCATAACCGACTTTGGATATTGGCGATATTCAACAATTGCCGAATGCTTGGAGCGTCCACAGATCAGACTGAATCGTTTTGGGAGTTATGAACTTGTTGAACCGCAAAGAGCTTCTCATCAGTGAAAAGGAATCTCTCCCATCGCTGACTTGCGGCCTGCCCGTCTCAAAAGTTTTCGGCATCTTTGAAGCCGCACGAGATACTTTCTTTCATTGAGGAGCTGAAATTTTCACAACTTGTAAGGCTTCATTTCAAGCTCCGTTTTTGCAATTCGTCTCACCGATCTGACACATATTCTCATGTCACGAGCGATTTTCTCATGGAAACCATCGGATTCCTCTAGACTCGCTTTTCGACGGCCTTACGATTCATTGAAGTGTTTATAGTGCCTTTTCGCCCACTTCCTGGACGTCGACCATTATTGCCAAGCTCTTTGACACGGCAAATTGCATCAAACACTGTTTGCCGAGGTACAAGAAGCAAATGAACGACTTCGCACTTTCGTTTCCTTTGCTGAAACAACTCTAAAATAGCAGACCTTTTACTCGACATTATCCAAAAACACATAAATTAAAGACAATTTAAGAAATGTATTAAAGAATATTTTATTATTAAAGAGGTGGATAAAGAAACATGAAAATAACAATTTAAAGGAAATTTGTTAATTATTCTAGGAGGCAAGAAATTTGTCAGAGTTTTTTGCCGCACCCTGTATATATAGTACTAGCTGAAATGCCCGTTCTTCTCACGGATTACGTTTTAAAAACCAAAATTCATCTATTATAGCAATCAAAATATTTTTTTAGGGAGTTAACCCTGTATTAAGTAGTATAACCAAAAATTAAAAATATTTTTTTCAAATGAATGTTCACATTATAAATAATTTTAAACAAATTGCAATTTGGCCTAAAAATAAATAATTTAACAAAAACAAATATTTCAATGTAAGAGAGAAAATTAGCATGCTAAAGAGTAAATAGATATGAATGAATGCAAACATAAATAAAAATTATTAGAAATGTGATAGCAGTAGTAAGTTTCTGCTATGGGAAGTATGGGTGAAATAACTTGCAATAGATAAACCGAAAGAAAAAATTAATGGTGATAAAGTGATTCTCACTAAATGCTATCATAAATAAGAAACATTAGGAAACTTTCAACTGAAAAAAAATTAAATTAGTATTAAATGAGGTATGGCTGAATGCTATCTAACATCTCTGTAATACATTTAATATAGAGTATTAAATGTAATTCAGCACTAAAAAAAATTTAATTAGTATGAACTAAAATTAAAATCTACCTAAAACAGGTCCCCATTGAAATAGCCCAGAACCAACAACAGTACTAAGTGAAACAAATAATAAACCATGTTGCTAAAAAATTAACCATTACAAATTATACAGTTTTCTGGTTTGCAAGATTGTCAGAAGGCAAAGTTAAGTCATGATGAAAAATCTGTTCAAGGGGTGCCTCTCATCATAGTTTCAGCAAATAGCCCCCTTTTTGTTAAAAAAAAAAAATTCTGATTTTTTTTCATTTAAAACAGATGAGTACTTATCGGTCATAGGAACCATAAGGCAAAAAACAGTGACACTCAAAAAAACATTGTACATTCAGGTTTCTCATAAATAGGAAGCATTATCTTCACAATATTACCAACATGTAAACAGCAATTAATTAGAATTTGGTGTCATTTTCTTTCTGTTATATTTTAAGCAATATTTTTCTACAATGAAGAAAACATTGAATATGCCGGTGAAGGAAGAATAGCAATAATCTTTATTTTCAACGACAGAAAATGGCATGGATATGTAAAACATGAAACATTTATATGTAAAAAATGCATGCAATGCATGTGTACGTATGCAAT
The DNA here is from genome assembly GCA_019973975.1 of Trichonephila clavata. NCBI lineage: Eukaryota > Metazoa > Arthropoda > Arachnida > Araneae > Nephilidae > Trichonephila > Trichonephila clavata. The sequence continues at coordinate 143,226 of BMAO01036691.1, read as the reverse complement.
CAATGAAGAACGGATTTGGCAGAAGGAAAATTACTTTGATGAGCATTTAATCACATCTATAGTTTCCGTGTCCGTTGATAGTTTTTCGAACAAATGTTTTTTTTACAAACAAATGGACATGACGTGAGAATAAAAGCAGGCGAGAAGTGAAGGTGTAGTTTCATTGATTGTAAAAAAATACCCCTTTGATATTTGTATCATGATCTAAGATTCTGTTTATAAATAGCATCACAAATTATTGTTCTGCTTAAAAACTCAGTTTTGAACAAAAAAATACACACACATTTCATAAAATCTTAAATATTTCAAATTAATAAAAGAAATAAAATAAATACATATCAAAGTACCCTTACCCCATATAGTAATTATAATATTAATCCAAACCAAAAGCTACTTTAAATAGATAAATTAATGTTTGATTTTGAAGAAACTACCATAAGCAGCTCAGAACAAAAGAAGCATGTCAAAAAATCTTATTTGTAAATAGAAATTCTAATTTAAATCACAACATTAACAATCAATTAATCCCTATTAGTTAGAAATGAATGTCCTTTTCTTTAGTTACATTTTTCTACTTTTTTGTTAGAATTGAAAAACATGGAATTTGCCAATAGAAATGAAAAGGGTACATATTGCAGTAACCGCAACAAAATTTGCACCACAATATCAAAATAAGATTCTTATATGTTTTATATGAAGAAAAAGTCAAATTTTGGTGAAAAAAGTGCCGCTTTGACTCTAATACATAAGTATCAGGAAAAGCAGTACCCTTTTTCTTTTTCAATGGAAGGAAATGTTGGTGCTAACCTTTTATCACACCAATGCCAACGTTCAAAATAACTCGCCAAGTTGCCAACGCTGATTTCAAATGTGTTATATGGACTCAATTGGCAACCATGTGCTTCATTTCATGTAATGTTGTAATAATAATAGCTTGTGACAATATGTAAGAATTGAAATGTCATACGAAGATTTTTTGGTACTTATGTATAATTGCAACAATTGCCAACTCTATTAATAACTCACTAAGTTGGCAAACACGATTTCCTATGCGTCGTCTTCTTATGTGTGCCATATGCTTTGTTTCATATAATGCTGCCAATAGGTTGTGATCATACTTATTTTTTTAACCAAATGGTCACACTATGCAGTTGGAAGTAGGCAAGAAGTACTGCTAAAATGTACTGATATAAGCTATTAGGATGGAATTAGGCAAGACATACCGTTTAAGTGTACTAATATTCAGGCGATGTTTTAGTTCCAAGTTTTACTTACTTTGGGGCCAACTACCTTCTGTTGCCGTGATATCAACATCAGATGAATAGTAACGCAAATGCCTCAGTAGATTGATAATACCACCAACATTCAAGTTAGCTAGAATAAGGAAAAGCAACCACACAAACCCAAGGCCCTTACAACTGTTTCGTACCAAAATACATACAAATGTTTTCTGCATTGTTGATTCTTTAAAAATAATAAACAACATGGGGAAAGCAAACTTTTTTCAGATACATCAAAAAGGTTTAGAGAGTGTAATCAGGCTTTATTGATAATCATAGTTCAGCTGGCATGAATCAGGAGCATAAAATGAAATAAAACATTTTACGGAAAGTAAATATCTTTGAAAGTGGCCAGAACAATAGAAATGGCCTTGCAAGCTGGGTAGTTGTTCCATTATTCAATCAACATACATTATTACAAACCACAAAAGTAAAAAAGAAATAATTATCAACAAAAATTACACAGATACATAAATTTAATGCGGTGGCTAGGCTTTAGTATCACCCACTCCCGGCGGAATAAGTGTCCAATTCGACACAATCCAACCAAACTTAGAACTAAATCATTACCTGAATAACAGAACACTTTAACGGTACACCATGTCCATTTTCAACTGTAAATAGCATGACCAGTTAGTTTAAAAAAGCTGTAAAAAATTAACAGTACACCATGTCCATTTTCAACCATAATAGCATGACCATTTTGTTTGAAAAAGCTGCACAAAAATAGCATCCTTTATCTATTTTGAATTTTCGGAAAAGGATAAATACGTTATAACACATCGAAAGTCAATTGTTGCCAAACGGTAAAACAAAATTTAGAAAGAACATTTTTTTTATGACGATTTTTTCGAAAAACAAATAAAATTCCATCACAAAGAGTAAGAAAACGAATAAATACAACTATAAATTAATATATTTACTGTAAAATGTGCTACAATCCCCCAAAAAACTGCTCGAAACATTCATTTTTGCAAATAATTTACTTGACATGTTTGATGACGTCATATCTACATTTAGCTGAAAAATCATTTAAAAATTGAAATTTAAAAAAATCTAAAGCGAATTTAAAAAAAAAAAACTCTAAGGTTAATAGTATAAGGATCTGCAGCTTCTGCGTTGCTTTATTTGGTCGGAATAGCGTAAACACACAAACTCTTTCTTTTTTATATTTAGTATAGATTATGACATTAGTTTACAACCTTACATAGAGTAGTAACCTTAAATATATAAAAATAAAAGTCTAATTTTGACGAAACTACAATAAACAGCTCAGAACAAAAAAATGTCAGAAAATCTCATACGAATTAGAAGGTTACGAAGGTATTAGCATCACCTCAGCCAAACTGGCACTAAGCACACACACAAATCACACTATATCCCAACAAAATCTGACTGATTTTTTTTTCACATAAAAACACAAACACAGAATCTTTGTTGTTTTGATATCAAGAAGCGATTCGCATGGCGCCAATTTGGCTGTGATGACACTTATATGCAAGTGTCATAAATTCTAATTTAAATCACAATATTGGCAATCTAATAATCCCAATTAGTTTGAATGGAGTGTTATTTTCTATGGTACTTACATATTATCGCAACCTATTGGCGACATTACATGAAATGAAGCATATGGTTGCCACATGATATGAATCTCAGATGGATTGTAATCAAGTTAAGTTTATCCACCGTATTAAATTCATGTATCTGAATATCAACTTTTGTGATTTGTAATAATGCACGCTGATTGAGCAATGGAAAAAGTACCCATCTTGCAATGCCTAAGGTTATTAAAGCTACTATTTTTATTGTTGTGGCCACTTTTAAAGATATTTACTTCCCATAAAATGTTCTATTTCATTTTATGCTCCTGATTAATCTTAGCTGTACTATAAGCCTGATTACATCTTTTTGCTGTATCTGAAAAAAATTTTGCCTCCCCATGTTGTTTATTAATTTTATGTTATTCTTAGAGTCAATAATGCAAAAACATTCGTTCATATTATGGTACAAAACAGTTGCAAGGATCTTGGGTTTGCACATTTGCTTCTCCTTATTCTTGCTAACCAGAATGTTGGTGGTATTATCAGTCTATGGTTGTGCTTGGGCTACAAAAAATTTTTCAGATACAGCAAAAAGATTTGAAGAGTGTAATCAAGCTTTTTTGATAATCATAGTACAGCTAAGATAAATCAGGAGCATAAAATGAAATAGAACATTTTATGGAAAGTAAATATTTTTAAAATTGGTTACAACAATAAAAATAGTAGCTTTAGGCCTTGCAAGATGGGTAGTTGTTCCATTACGCAATTAACATGCATTATTACAAACCACAAAAGGAAATTGGCTATAATTTGAACAAAAATTATACACAGTTACACAAATTCAATACGGTGGATAAACTTAACTTGATTACAATCCATCTGAGATTCATATCATGGCACAGGTTTTTCGGCGCCAGAGTTAAACTTAGAACCAAATGACATCGCCTGAATATTAGTAATTAGTACACTTTAATGGTACATATTACCCCATTCCATCAGTATAGAATGATTATTTAGTCTTAAAAAGTTGTATAACAAACAACCATCCTTTTTTTTTTAAAGAAATGAAAAAGATATACGTTGGAAATCAAATACGAAAATATCCACTGTTATCAAATTAGTGTTGCCAATCGGAAAAATAAAATTTATAAAAAAAATTTTTAGGACCATTTTTTAGAAAAACAAATGTATTTCCTCCACAAAGAGTTAAAAAAATGAATAAATACAACTAAAATAAATATATTTACAGTAAAATGTGCTAAATTCCCCTCCAAAACTGCTCAAAATATTAATTTTCGTAAAGTTAAGACTTGACATGGCTGATGACGTCATATCTCCATTTAGCTGAAAAATCGCATAAAAATTGAATTTAAAAAAAATCTAAAGCAAATTTCGAAAAAACTCTTCGAGGTTAATAGCATAACGACCTATAGCTTCTACATGCCAAGTTTCATACTCCTGGGTTGCTTAATTTGGTCGGAATAGGTGAAACACACACACACACACAAACTCTTTCTTTTATATATTAGTATAGATAGTCGGGTAATATGGAATACCGAGTTTTTGACTCTGTTTGTAGGTGCTGATGCGAGGGAAAACCTTGAACTACAGAAGAAAGACGTCCATGATGCATTGCAGTGAGAGTTGAATGTCTGTTGTTGTTGCCGTTCAACTCGCGACAGGACAAAGTGTGCTATGCGATTTGCAAAAATGTTTGCAGATAAGGTTTCAAAGATTTTTACTCACTAGTATAAATGCGACATGAGCATAGAAGTTTTGAGCACAATGTACACTAAAATAATTGTAGTTTGTAATACTGTGGTCGATTGTCAGCTGACCATGTTTTGTCCTTTAGTTAAAAAGTTCATTATAATACCCGACATCAAAGTATAGCTCTCCATATGACCCGACAAAATATATTGAATAAAAATGAAGTTAAAAAAATGAGTTTGGAGTGTAATATATTGAAATAGCTAAACAATAGTTTTATTAATTACATCAATATTGATATAGCCTCATAAAAAAGTAAGAAGCTTTTTTATATAATTTGAATCCATTGGAATAGAAACAAAACATAAAAAATGGGCAGAAAAACAGGACCCTTCCTTCTATAATATAACTTGCCTCCGTATAAAAGAGTGCGTTACATGATGTACTAAAAGAAAAGGAAAAATAAAAGAAGGAACCACACAGAGGCTTCAGAATAAAAAGAACATTCAAAGACACTTTGTTAAAAAAAATCCGATCAAACCTCTAGGCTTAGCGATGACTCCAGTATTGGCTACAATGAATAGTTTCATTCTGAAGGATCATCTGCATTGGAGTTTATGCCATCAATTAAAATATAGGAAAACAAAGACGCTCAATTTTTCTTCTGTAACGGAAAATTCTCCGGAGATCAACAAGTTTAAATTTGGATTAAAGGCTTTAGGTCCTTTCTCTGGGATAACCTTGAATGTACTGGAGCAGAGAAAGAATATTATATTTGTGATTTTTGTAAATAAACTCAAAGAGAAAAAATGAATTTCACGTAATTATAAAAATTCGGTTTTTATAGTTAAAAATAAGTACATTTTATGAAATATTAATTAGTTTTCCAATTGCTTAAATCAGTGCACCCCCAAACTTTTGATAGCCGTAGACCGATCAACGTTACCGCGGCCTGATGAAGGGAAACGGGGGGGAAGACGTTGATTGTTTGCATTTTAGATTGTTTTTATTTAATAAATTTAATTCAATTGTATTTAAATATGCCTTTAGAAAGAAATACAACATAAAATGAAAACAAAATGATTGAACATATAATGTAAAATGAACTCTATAAAAAAGTGCACAAACGCGAAAAAAAACCACATCAGCAAAAAAAAAAAAAAAAAAAAAAAAAAAAATGGAAAGAATTTGATGTTTCTTGGGTGGCTCGTGGTACCATGTTATCTACGAACTGGTATTGATTCACGGCCCGGGTGCTTGGGAGTATAGTTTCAATCACCTATGCAATATTACTCTTTATTCATCATTTTTTTTAAATAAACTTTTTATAACAAAAAAATAAATAGTACTTCTTTTGAAAAGTAAAAATTTCTCACAATCGTTTGTTGTATACATCTATGACGATTCCAGAAATTTTTTTTTATCAATAACCAGTAAAATTATTTTTAGAAATGTAAATGATATTCCATAATACACAACTCTCATATAAAACAAAAATTGTGAATATTTTTGTAAGGAGAAGAGGCATGTATTTAAGATCAAATGAGAATGAGAACATTTTCAGCCTAAAAAGGGCAAAACTTAAAGATACTTTTAAAAACATGTAGAGAGAATTTTGAATTGAAAAAACATTTTACTTTTCGTACCCGCATTAAGTAGCACAAAAATTGTCTCAATTACCTCTTCAAAGATTTAGAGTCAATTACATTTATGTTGAATGGAGCTTTGCGAAAGGAATTTCAATTCTATAAAGAGCAGTTCATCTCCAATTTAAAAAAAATGCATCTAGAGAAGTGTACCAGATATGATGTATTCATTATTCCCTCGTAACTGCTAAATATGCAATACGCAGTAACTTTTTTTTAGGCAGGCTGTTCATATATTCCTATTTCACGTGGCCTTTCAACGTGGAACCCTGTGTCTAATGTTAACACTCTTTCGTGTCAGGAATATTGCGGAATGTGCGACGTGACCAGTCTTTGTTTAAAGTGACTCATCTGCTTCCACCAACTTTCGTAAACATGTTGTTGAAAATAACAGGATGGCAAGCATATCTGAAAGAAATGCAGATATGACATGTTGATCTCTGAAATCCTCAATAAACAGGTTGTTTGATTAGTTGTTGCAAGTTGGATTTTCGTACGGAATAAATAATGATTTAATCGTAAGCTTTTGTATTTGTATTCAAGACGTATGTTCAATTGCAATCAAAGTGCAGGCGTCGAGCTTGCCAACAAATGATGAAAGAATGCTATTGTGAGTGGCTGAGCAAGTGTGCTAGTGAATTTTAATGCCACAAAAGCCAATTAAAATGAGAAGAGACAAGTCACTTGAAAAGGTGATTTTAAAGAAATTCTGTTTACCGGTAATTTTGAATTCTGAAAGGTAATACTAACCTTATCGAATTACTCGAAAACCCGGTCGTAAAGAAACAAATGCGAGTAAAAAGAGAGTGCTTTCTACGTTATTCTACGTTACGCAAACATGTAAAAAATAAGTTTTTTTTTAATTTTTAAATATAAAAGTAATTTATTTAAAATATTTAGAACTTAAAGTAGCATATAAACAATTCAATACTTATCTTGATTATTTGTACGGTGAATAATTAAAATAGAGTATTGAAGCTTTAGCTTCAAACTACATTATTATTACATTCAATACATTGTTATTTTATGGGAGGAAGGCGCATTTCAACATTTGTGTTAAATATCTTAATTATTTTAAGAGTTTTTAATTCAAAACATTATTTTGCTTTTGTATTAGAAAAATAAAGTTGAATTTCCTAAAGTTTTTTTGTATTGAAAGTGAAGAATTTCAGCCATTTTCTTTCAATGCTTAATTTCTTAATACAGGTATGTTGTTCATCGAATTCTAATAAGGTAATTTGTATCTATCGACTACATTTCATATTTGATTGTTCAATGAAAAAACTAATAAATTACACTTATTAACAAGAAATGTAGACATATTTTAGATTTCCAAAATGTATTTATTTACATATTTATAAAAAAATTACAAACTAAATCACTTTTATTTGTTTCGATTTCCAGTGCAAAATAACACTCATGTCCATAAATTAAGAATAATTCAGAATCACACAGAAATTGATCTGTAAAATAAGAATTTCACCTGTAGAATTATCACACACATCTTGAAGTAGAATATGCAAATTACAGGAAACCACCAGATGGCGCCGGATAGTACGTCACAATGACGAGAGTGTAAGAGAGGGGTATATAAGGAATGGTGTAAAAGTAAAATTGTTCACAAGCGCTTTAAAAGCCTTTCAGTGCAATAACCGCATAGTTATGGCACAAAGGAAGCGTTTGGATGATTTTTTACGTGGTAGAATTATCGGACAACTGGAATGTGAACGTACCCAGCTGGAAGTATCCGAGGAGCTTGGAATCGCCCGGAGTGCCATTTCCAGGCTTTGGGAACGATTCCAAAATGATGGTAATGTGAGTAGATGTTACAGCGCAGGTCACCCCCGAGTTACAACGCCAAATGAAGACCGGTATTTGGCAGTTACTGCCAAAAGAAACAGACGGAGCACAGCATCAAACCTATCTCGTCAGCTCTCTTCAGCTACCGGTACGACAGTTTCAAGGCAGACCGTGTACAGACGCTTAGGACACATTGGTCTATATGTCGTAGGCCTGTCAGATGTGTTCCCCTTACCGCAACTCACTGTCGCCTGCGATTAACCTGGAGTAGAAAGCATGCATTGTAGACACCGCAACAGTGGTCTTGTGTGATGTTTTCCGACGAGTCCAGGTTTAGTTTGCAGTCTTATTCTCGCCGGACTTTCATATGGAGAGCGCCAAGTACCCGTTACCACCAAGTTACCCGTTACCACCATTGAACGACACCGTTACGGTGGTGCAGGATGGCTCGTTTGGGGAGGAATTATTCTTGGTTCCAGAGCTGACTTGCATGTTCAGAGTGTAACGATGACAGGCCACATCTATCGGGATGTCATTCTGGAATAACATGTACGTTTGTTTCGGGGCGCCATGGGTGCTGAATTTCTGTTTATGGATGACAACGCCCGTCCTCACCGTGCAAACATTGTAGACGAATGCCTTCAATCGGAGGATATCACCTGTATGGATTGGCCAGCATACTCACCAGACTTGAATCCAATAGAGCATGTGTGGGATATGCTTGGCCGACGAATTGCAGCCCGTCAACCCCCTCCCACCTGTCTACCGGAACTTCGGAGGGCATTGCTTGATGAGTGGTGTAATATTCCCCAAGATCAGATTGATAATTTGATATTCAGCATGCGTAGGCGTTGTAAGGCCTTATTGCATCGTCCGGGAGACATACTCCGTATTAACCATCATACTAACCATGTTATACTGTTTTTTGTAAAAGGTTCTTTTTTAAAATTTGCTGCAGGGAGTAAAAATCGCAATTTTTATTAATTATGTCAAACATATAGCATATTTTTTGCTCCTTACCTTTTGTTTAATAAATATACTTTACAAGTAAGTCAAATTTGTTTTGCTTCTGTCTCTTTCTTTGCCTGAACTTCATTATCCTTAATATATGGACATGAGTGTAATTAAAAAAATATTTTTAATTAAGGTATCTGACTACCCTAAAATTGTGAATTTTGCCAAAAATTGACGAATTTTTAATGATTTTATTTTATAGGCCATCTTATTAGTTTTATAAAAAAACAAAGTTTATTACTTTCCGTTCACTATAACAAAATCTACAATTGTTTTAGTAAAAGCAGATGCCACTACTTTAAGCAAGATGTCGTACCTTAGAATGCATTTTACTTGAAATATTTTTTTTTTTTTTGAAAATGCTTAAACGGGTCTAGCCGATTGCTGAAAAAGTTTTGAAAAAAATCAACTGAAATTTTTTGTGTATGTTCCGTATAATAGCAGAGGTGTTTTAAAATTCAGATTTTCCAATCACTGTTGTATTACAAAATTCTCTTAAGGCTTTTTGAAATAAGTATATTTTCTTTCAAAAAATTTTTAAAAGTACCTTACAGCATATTACATAAAACTGTGCATGAGTTTTTTTCTGCTGCTGTTCTTCAATTTTTTATGAATTTTTTTGTAGTTAAACTTCCAAAAATCCTCTAAAAAACAGTAATTTTGATTTTGAAATTTAGTAGAAAAAGTACTAAACATGTTAGAGCTAATTCCATGCGCAGTTTTACAAAACATACATTTCAGAACATGTATAAAAAATTTCAAACCCATACTTCAAATATCAAAACAACTTTAGGGTTTGGAATAATCGTATATGTACAAAAATTCAACATGGAGAAAAATGAGTTCTAAATTTTCATTCCATGAATAGCATGATATAATATTCATCGAATAGTCTGAAACTTTTAGGAAATGTTACTTAGCTTATTTAAAACTGTTTACCATAAGAAGTTGCATAAATGTAGCACATTTAAACAGTATACTGCCATAATGAATATATAGAAGAAAACGAATGAAAGATCAATATTTCATAAACCTTTATCCTAATAATTATTAAAAAAATAAATACACACACTTCAGTGCTAATTCCATGTTCAGAGCTAATGCACAACATTTACAAAAGATGTTTATGCCTTTATTTTTTATTTCCATGATTTTAAAAGCCTTGGCATGATAAAGATTGTACACGAATGAAAGCAAAATCAAATAACAATTTATAGGTAAAATATATCAAAATCTAAGAACTGCAAATGTGCATTTGTTTAAATAAATATCATAAAATATTTTAATAATAAAAGTGTTGAATTTCACACACATGGGATATATATATATATATCACCAAAAACAAATATATAAAAATGGGAGAGTTTTTCTATTCTTGCAAATTAGATTTTTAATTATCTGAGTTATCAAAATGAGATTTAGTATTTGTGCTTTGGGAGAATCCGTTTTGAAGTTTTAATATCATTTATAATAATATCATAAAATGCACGCACAACTTTTATAGCTTGACCAAATCCATTGGCTCTCCCCCCCCCTAATGAACAATACACAAACTAGAATTTTTGCATGAATTGCACAATTCTTTCTTGAAATGATTTGTTATTGCATATATAATGTCGGTCTCATTGACGCGCGATAGAAAAATAATTAATTCATTTTTTATCAGGCTCTTTTCTAGCAGATAATTTGAAATATTGGCGTGGTAGTTGCTGTCCAGTATCAAATATTGCTCCATAACTTGATAAAAAAAATTCAGGTAAAGCTTTGGAATTTTGCAGGCATGTCTATAAAGATTCGAGTATCAAATAAGCCAATAAGAAAATTTCGATTGTTTGATGATTTTTAAAGTACCATATCGCCTTAAATCACAATACCAGTGGTGTAAGGTATACCACATCCCCCCCTCTGCATTGCGGACGGCCCAGGGTTCTAGGGGTCCGAAGCCTATGTTGTAACCTTTTTTCAGCCTTCTTATTTTTCTCAGTAAGAGGGCGCGCGAAAGCCGTCAGATGTATTTTGTGTAACTGTGTAGTAAACATAAATAAAGATTTCTTCAAACAGTACAGACCGATTACTTTTCCCTCGCATTCAGCCTGACTGCCACCAAATACCTACCCTTTTTAAAACCCAACTTGGGGAGCTCTTAACCTTGCAGGAGTCCCCAACTGTTCTCCGTGACGCCACTGCACAATACGATCTTAATTATAAACCGTACAAATTATCAAGATAAGTATTAAATTTTGTATATAGTTTTGTATATAAAAACCCCACATGTGGAAGTCACTATTAATTATTAAACTTGCTCTTATCTTAGTGTTGATAAATTATTTATCAAATACCTTGCGCAGTACTGATTCATTTATAAGTATACTAGCTGACCTGGCAAACGTTGTTATGCCATATAAATTATTTTTTAGTGAATATTTTGGTAAGCCAAATAAAAATTAATTACACTGCTGCCCAACGTAAATGCAACATCCTGAAGGAAGCACGCAAATAACATGAAATTTACAACATGCATTAGCGGAGGGGAGATATGCAAATGATTAGAATTTCAGCGCAGACACACATCACGCACGCCTGTGGCGCGACCTCAAAGCGCTATTTAAGGCTTGGAGATTTCAACGATTTCAAGTTCGGCAATTATGTTTTCTTGTGGTTTCTTCAAAAAACAATCAGTTATGTCTCGTAGAAAGCAGCAATCATCTTTTGATCAAGTATCCGAGTTCGACAGAAGAAGGATAGTGGCCTACCGAGAATGTGGATTACTTTTCAGGGAAATCGGTAGTCGTGTTGGACAAACCAAACAACTGTAATGCAGATATGTGACCGTTGCATGTAGGAGGGTACGACGGACCGACGTGGTCGATAGCATCCACCTGAGTGCACCACTTAACGTGAGGACAGGCAAATTATGCGCATGACAGTGACGAATGGCTCAGTCCCATCACGAACCATAGAACACTACATTGAGTCTGTAACGCATCATTCAGTGTCTGCGCGTACCATTCGACGCCGTTTACAGCCGAGTGGTCTGTCCGCAAGACGTCCATTGCATGGTCTACCCTTGACGCAGAACCACAGACGTCTCCACCGCCAATGGTGCGATGAAAAAAGGATGTGGGCAGCCGAATAGAATGAAGTTGTCTTTTCTGACGAGTCACGCATCTGTCTGCAACACCATGATGGTCGGATTGGAGACACCGTAGAGAGAGGATGCTGAACAGCTGCGTTATGCACCACCACACTGGTCCTGCACCGGATATTATGGTATACGGCGGTATTGGATATCACTCTCGCACTCCTCTTGTACGCATTGCCGGTACTTTAAACAGCCAGCGCTACATCTCCAAGGTGTTGGAGCCAGTTGTCCTTCCTTACCTTCAGGGCTTGGTCACAGCCATATTTCAACAGGATAATGCTCGACAAAGGTCCACAGGTTCTTTGTCAATCACTAGATTGAATTGCTTCCTTGGCTGGCTCGCTCTCCAGATCTTTTGCCGATAGAAAACATGTGGTCCTTGGTTTCTCAACGATTGACCCAGATTACACCCCAGCTGCCACACCAGATCAACTTTGGCAAGGTGTGGAAGCTGCTTCGTCTGCTGTACCCCTAGAACATATCCAAAGTCTCTTTGAATCAATGCCACTGTGTGTGGCAACGGTGATCACCAACAATGGCGTCTACTCTGGCTACTGATTCTGGCAGGAACCACACTTCACAGAAGTCTATAAATTTAATCATTTGATACTTGGTCAACATGTTATCTACAAAATAAATTTTGTTTTGCTATCTGTTGTCTTTCTTGGTGTTGCATTTACGGTGGCCAACAGTGTAACTCAGTGTAAGTGGGGGGGGGGGGTATATGACTGAAAGAGGAATGGAGCGCTGTAAACGATGACGGGCTATAAAAGTAACAAAACATTCTTTGTTCTTTTATTATTTTAACTAATAAATTTCAAATTACATCTCTATCACAAATTATGACAGCAAAAAGAATAACGTTTTCAATCTCTCAGTGCAATGGAGTGTACGATATTTTTAGTGAATCCATCTTTAGCCAACACAAACAAACTAGATGGTTTACCCAAGCGAAAACATGCCACGTATAATTGTCCATGTGAAAAACATGGTGTTCCCAAACCTAAGCCACAGACATCGTTTGGCCTTGAGATTTATTGATTGGCATTGCGAATGCTAATTTAATTAGAAATTGAATCCGTTTTAATTCAATTGGCACATCTGTGGGAATAATAAGGCCTCGAGGTAGTAATGCACCTTCTCTTCGGAACTTGCCATTCGACAACGCTTTTCAACAATTTTTTAATGTCTAATCAAGTGCCATTACACAGTCGTGGTGGGTTCAAATTACGAAGCAAAATAACATGAAATCCATCCTTTAGATGTAAATGGTACTGTGGTATGCCTGGCAAATCCAATGAGTTCAAAAATTCTGCTGGATAATTTACAGCTTCGTTGGTATCGCAAACTGTATTGATAGATTTGTATGACGTCAAGTTCCCTGGCTTCACTGCTATATCTTGAAATTGAAATCGTTGACGTCCACATTTTTTGCTACCAAAATTGCTCTTTCTGCCAGCCACTCATGATTCAAGTATTGTGTGTGTATATCGGGAAATATCTGGTCAATCAGAGCATTTTGCGAGTTAATGATTGCGCAGAAATCGGTCGGAAACTTTATGCATCCAGTATTTTCATGTACAGCTACTTTTCAATCTCTGATACCTAACAGTTGTTTTGAGAATGTCTTAGAGGATGGATCTTGAAGAATTTGAACGCATTTATTTATTTTCAGTTGTACTTTTCCAACATTACACCACAGTGGCGATGATTTCAAGCAAACGTTGGTCTCATCAGGGTACGTTGATCGTGAAATGACGTTAAGTGTTCGTCTGAAATCACCTAAAATGAGTCACAGAGTGCCGCCAAATAGTTTGTTGTTGTTTTGTTATGTCTTTTAATGTCCTGTTCAACGCCTCAAGCGAATGTTTGTGTGCTTTCATAGTGCATTCATCTCAGATAATAATTTTACACTGTTTCAGCACGATTGTTTTTTTTATTTTGCACACTGCGTCTGGGTTATTTTGAATATTTAGTGGCAGCTTAAATGCTGAATGAGCTGTTCTGCCTTTATCTAATAAAGTTGCGGCAATGTCAGATGATGCAACCGCCAATGCGATGCCATTATTTGATCGTATTTTGGCGAGAATTAGCGAAATGAAGAATATTTTGCCAGTTCCACCTGGTGCATCAAGAACAAATAATCCACCTTGTCCTGCCGAAACTGCGAGCATAATGCGGTCATAAATGGTTCTTTGTTCCTTAGTGAGTAGTGGGACATTGTGAGTAATAATCGCTGCCGTTTCTACAGTATTGTACTGAAAAACAATCGCAAATAAAAACACTCAGTTTGCCTAGGATTGACTGTAAATACTCGCCCTAAGGTTTTTGATTTGAATAAACCAGGGCATAAATCAATCGGTGTGCCTTGCTTGCGGAGCATCCATTTTTTTTTTGTTTTTTTTTGTTTGAGCCCATGTGAAATAGCGTGGTACTTCTGAATAGAGTAATTTTCGTGCAAAGGCACCAAAAGCATCTGCACGATTACACAATTCAAAAAATTCGGTGAGGGTAGTTTGTGGTGAAATTGCAAGCCTTTTTTGAAAAAAGAGTAAAAAAAATTTTTGTGTACTTAATTTATTAAATCACTGATTTTAAAAGAGCAAAGTATGAACTTTTTTAGTTCAGACGGTTTACTCGTCATAATTTTAAGAAATCCATACATAAGGATTGAAAAATTTCGATTAATGTGATTTACAGAAAACACAATACTCCTTCACTTAAAAAAATATTAATTTAAAGCAATACATTTAAATGTATTGCAAATAAACTTATTTGAAATAATGATAACAGAGTAAAAGCGAATAAGTTTTTCTTAAATATTTTAGATATTTTTACTTTATAAACGGATGTAATATATGAATTTTTTTAATTAAAGATCTGTACAAAAATGGGGAAAAAACTTTTCACTCGCATTTTTTTACTTGCCAAATTTGGAGGTTCTTGATTTGTTATAGACACTCCTTTTTCTAATGTAACCCATGAGTAGGGTGATTTGGACAGTGGAGCAGAAAAAAGTCATACATCTGGCTCGAAACCGATTTTCGACACCATGTCTTGACTTACCGTAAAATAGCGTTTTTATTAGTTTTTAATTTTTTTTTTGGGGGGGGGGGGTAAACTTTAAGTTAAAGTTTCCAAATTTCACACATCGATTGCAAACAACGGTAACTTTTAAACAAAAATTGATAAATTTTAGCAAAAATTGAAATAGACAAAAAAAAATGGGTTTTTTTAATCTGTAATTTTTTAGCAATTTTTTCAATCTTCATATAAATCTTGGATAATACTGTTCTACACGCGGAAAAAAGTTTGGTGAGATAATCATAAATGATAAAGTTAAAAAAAAATGTTCAGTATTTTTTGAAAAATCGTAAGAAAGTTTTTCGTATTTTATTTTTTAAATGACTGATTCTAAAAGAGAAAAGCATGAGCTTATTTAGTGTAAAAAATCGTTTTAATAACCCAAAAATAAGTTCATACACAAAAATTTAGAAATCATTTTCATAAAGCATCAATTTTGACTCGTTTTTTAAAAAAATCGTTAGAAATACAAATATTATAACATTGTAAAAAAATTTAATCGTACCGTGGCAAAATAAGTGCTATTTCCGATTCGGTAATTATTTTTTGTCTGAGTTTCATAGAAACAATTAGATTGTTATTTTAAAAACGTAGAAAAAGTCGGAACTTTTCACTCCGCAGAAATTGAAATGACGCTCGACCGAATAAACAACACACGGGGGTAAAACAATTACGCGTTTTAAGGTTTTTAATTAATATCTTTCTTACTAATTCCAATATCGGAATGAAAAACAGTTTACGTTTTATTCTCAGACCTACTGAATAAACGCACAAAATTTCATAAGAATCGGTCTAGCCGTTTCGGAAGAGTTAAGTTACAAACACTGTGACACGAGAATTTTATATATTAGATTTTCTCAGTGTAAACGTGTTAGAAGGTATTTTGTTTTGCTTTTTTTCAGTAAATTAATAATTTTTTAAATATTCTTTTAGTTTCGACTTTTCGATTCCCAAGTAATGTTATCACGCCCCCCCCCCAGGGGCGCGCCTCACAGTTTGAGAAACACGGATGTAAGCTGTTTAACAGCATAATTAATTGTTATAGCTATTTTTTTTCCTTACAGACCCACATACCTCTCTATTCCACGTGGCAATCCCCTAGTAGACTATTTTTCCTATTTAAACTCTTGTTCCAATAACATCATTAACTACGTCAAAGATTTTCCTCATTTTATCTCTTGTTCCAATTGCATCAAGAAACTGCGTCAAATATTTTTTCCTTATTTTAACTCTTGTTCCAATAACATCAAGAAACTGCGTCGAAAACATTCTTTATTTAAATTGACTCATCTTCACCTGAGAGCTTCTTTAAACATAAGGAAAAAATGAACAAGTCAGCAAGCACACGTAATTGGAAAAACATTGGTTGCACGAATCCTCAACAAAAAAAATATGGCAGTTATAGAGACTGCCGATAGAAGTGAAAACTTAGAACTTTTAGTATTATAATTTGAAATTTCATAATGTTTGAATTAAAATTATCAACATCAATCTGGTTTTCACATCTATTGACACTCCGAGCAACAACTAAATGCATGGTTTTTTTATATGGTTTTTTATTATTTAAATATATTACGGGCTGTGCAAGATCAGGACAAAATATAAATACAATTTAATTTAAATATAACAAGAAAAATGCAATCATATTATTTATGGATAGTATTTGTATTTACTTAAATTTCACTGTACTTGATTTTTAACATTTTAATTGTTTGAATCATTGTCATCATTAATTTCAACAATACTTAGACTTTTTGTACTTTCATTTTGTTCTAAAAAAGATACAATAGGCTTATGGTAACTAAAGTAAGAAAGGAAAATGTTTGATCCAAATTTATCTATCGCGTAAAAACCGCATCGATAGTCGTTTTATATTTTGTAGTACTGAGTTTTCGATCATTGGACATATTTAAATTAAGTGTTTCATTTAGAAAATCAAGTAGTGGTAGATTTTTATCATCTGCAAAGTTGATATTGAAGTCTCCACTTAAAATAATCAGTGCATTATCATATATTTTTCGCCAAATCTTTTTTCGAGTATATCAGAAACCTTCTCTTTTGTATAAACCATCAAATTTTCGAATAAAAATTGTTGTATCCGTCTCATAGATTTTTCAGGCGAAATGTAAACGGCAACCATTAATATGTATTGCCCATTCCCGGAATCGCAACGAGCAATGCACACTATATACACATTGAACTTTTCACTAAATCCATTCAAATTCACTTATAAGATATACACAGCACTATACGTCAGCTGTATAGCTACGGATATACTTCTATAAGTATGTCGTTGACGCGAACGGCACGAGATTTCACCCATCCAAAAAGTGTCTAAGGCGAACAGCACACTGCGCGTGCGCCAGTCAGAGCATGTCGGTGACGCGAACCCATAAGATTTTCCCCTACCAAAAAGTGCCCAACGCCGCTAAAGAAGTTTTCACTTTAAAAAAAATTGCTTGGTCACTTGTGAATCAACCATTGGTAAAAGGAAGACATTATCGCTAAGTCTTATTTAGAAAAAAATGTATTCAGAAAACTGGACTTCTTTTTAAAAAAATAAAAGTTCGCATGCTTTTATTTTAAGATATTAAATGTGTTCAATATATTCTCATAGTGTTGCACAATTGTTTAAAAAATACTAATTTAAAATATCTTTTCACAAAACATTGAAAAAAAATAATTTAAAAGAATAATTAGAATATAATTATTGATTATATAAGCCATAAAATACTGAATATTTTTGATCGTTAAAAAACCAAAAAATACAATACTATCATATTGTCGCGTAGAAGGAATAAGGCGATGTTATCCAATACACAATTTATTTTGTCGTAGTGTTTTACACGGGCAGCACCACAACTGAAGACCTATCCAGCTGCAGTACTTTTATAAACCTGGTGGAGGGTTCTAGAATAACCACCAGGGGAAAGATTAACATAAATTCAATTTACATAATTTGCAAATGTCCATAATAATAAATAATGAAAGTCATGATTGAATTTAACAAACAAATATCTGGGAGGCTCGAACCCCAGCCACTTGCATTGTAGAGCAGTGCTCTAACCGTTCGGCCACTCAGAGCGTATCAGTTTGTGACATTTCTCCCTCCTTAGGAGACACAGCGACCCGCTGTAGTTGTTTCGAACGGCTTCTTGTAATAGGTCCAAAGTAAACTTGTTTAGGGTTCCTTTTGTCAAAAACAGTCCGGACTGGTTCCGTTGGTAACTTTTCTTGTTCAATATCTTCTAGCTGAAGGTCAGGGTCTTTATAAGGTTTCATTCGCAGAACATGTACCACGTCTCTTAATTTTCGTTTGGTGCGCATACTATCACAAGGTTCCACTTCATAAGTCACTTCGGATAACCTTTTTCTCACCCTATAGGGTCCAAAGTATCGCTTTAACAATTTCTCAGATAATCCAACTTTGCGGATTGGAGTAAATATCCAAACCAGGTCTCCCTCTTTGTAATTCACTATCCGATGTCTTTCATCATAACGGCATTTGTCTTTGTCTTGTGCTCTTGTTAGATGTATTTTTGCTAGTTGTCTAGCTTCTTCGGCCTTCATTATCAGGTTTTGAACGTAATCATTCGCTGATTCATCGGGAAGAAAGGGCAAAATGGCATCTAGTAGAGTATCCACATCACGTCCATGAACAAGAAAAAATGGACTGAAACCTGTCGTCTCCTGCTTTGCGGTGTTATATGCAAAGGTGACAAATGGAAGTATGTTGTCCCAATTCTTTTGGTCAACATCGACATACATGGCCAGCATGTCAGCGAGTGTTTTATTGAACCTTTCCGTGAGGCCATTTGTCTGAGGGTGATATGCAGTAGTTAGCAAATGATGAGTCAAGCATAAATTATTTACTTCTTTAACGAGATTCGACAAAAATGATCGCCCTCTATCGCTGATGATTTCCCTTGGTGATCCATGTTTCAGTATAACGTCTTCAACCAGAAATTTGGCTATTTCCGTGGCTTCACCGCTTGGTAGGGCCTTTGTGATAGTAAATCGAGTGAGATAATCTGTACAGACAATTATCCATCTATTCCCTTGCTTTGTTAGAGGAAATCTTCCAAGTAAATCTATCCCTATTTTAGCAAACGGGATATCCCCTGGCAATATTGGATGAAGCAATCCTGGAGGTCGCTGAGGTTGAGATTTTCGCCTTTGACACTCTCGACAATGAGACACATATATATATATAGCGTCGGACACTGCGGTATAGGCCAGGCCAGAAATACTTCCGTCTGATTCGGTCGTACGTTTTGGCAAACCCTAAATGACCCGCTGTCGGTGCATCGTGAAGGCTTTTTAATACGTCCCCTCTAAGATGTTTCGGTATGAACAATAACCACTGCTTTCCTAAAGGATCGTAGTTTTTTCTGTATAAAATTCCACTAATTTCTTTAAACTTTGAGAAGTCTCTCTTTCTAATCATTTCGTCTCGAATATTTGCTACATCAGGGTCTTTACTTTGCTCACTTTCGAAATTGGTAATGGTATTAAGGAATGGTATATCTTCAGTGGGTTCTTCAATTTTAAGCAGTGGGCTCCTCGATAAGCAATCAGCATCCTGGTGCTTTCTTCCGGTCTTGAAAACTATTTCCACATCGTACTCTTGAAGACGCAAAGCCCACCTTGCTAATCGCCCAGATGGATCTTTTAGATTCGCCAACCAGCATAAAGAGTGGTGATCTGTTACCACTGTAAATGGGTGGCCAAAGATATAGGGTCGGAATTTACTTATCGCCCAAATAACTGCTAAACATTCCTTCTCTGTAGTCGAATAATTTTTCTCGGATGTTGAAAGTGATCGGGATGCATAAGCAATAGGCTTTTCAAACCCACTCTGTATTTGTACGAGAATAGCACCAATGCCATATCCACTGGCGTCAGTATGTATTAAGGTTTTAGCTTCTGGTTTAAAGAAGCCAAGCACAGGATATCTCGTCAGCAGTGATTTTAAACGGATGAATGCTGATTGATGTTCTTCTTTCCATACAAATTTAACATCTTGCTTCAATAATTCGTGCAACGGCCTGGCGATGTCGGCAAAATTATGGACAAATCTGCGATAATAAGAGCAGATCCCTAAAAAGCTTCTAACTTGCGTAACGGTTTGGGGGGTTGGAAATTCTAGAACTGCTTCGACCTTCCCTGGATCTGGACGAATTCCATCTTTGTCCACTAAGTGACCAAGAATCTTAAGGCTTCTTTGAACAAAACGACACTTTTTATGGTTCAGTGTCAAACCAGCATCTCGTATGCACTGAAGCACCATCCTCAATCTCAAAAGATGTTCTTCGAAAGAGGCAGCGTAGACAATGACATCATCTAGATAACATAGACAGTGCTTCCACTTCATCCCTTTAAGGATACTATCCATCATTCTTTCGAACGTGGCTGGGGCGTTACATAACCCAAATGGCATAACCTTAAATTGGTATAATCCATCCGGAGTAATAAAAGCCGTCTTCTCTCTGTCTCTTTCATCGACTTCAATCTGCCAGTATCCAGACTTAAGGTCTATTGTAGAAAACAAGCTTGCACCCGAAAGGTTATCCAAGGCATCGTCAATCCGGGGTAAAGGGTACACATCCTTTTTGGTAATTTTGTTCAAGCGACGGTAATCCACACAGAAACGCCAGGATCCATTTTTCTTTTTCACCAGAACAACTGGGGATGACACGGACTCTCCGAATGCTCTATGATGTCAAGCTTCAGCATTTGATCAACCTCTATTTGAATTATTCTTCTCTCTTCAAAAGACACTCTATATGGCTTTTGCTTAATAGGTTGGCAATCGCCGGTGTTTATCTTGTGTTTTACTTTACTCGAGACTCTTATTTTGTTCTCAAAATCAAAAACATCTGTAAAGTCGTTAAGCAACTTCAAAAGATCTTTCTGTTGCGCCTCACGCAGTTCCGGGTCTACAAGGCATTTGAATTCTTTCACCGACTGTCTAGGGTGCTTCATCTGTTTTACTTCGATTTTGTCAGCATTCTCGTTCAAAGAACTTACCAATCCATCCTCAATATCCGTCATTTCGGCTATACACATGCCAGCTGGTATTATCTGTGGCTGAGAGGAACTGTTAGCAATCCAAATATCTATTTTACCATTCTGGAGTGTGGCTATTGTAGCTGGGACTTTTAGCTGTTTTGTCCATTCAAAATTCTTCATTCCAGTAACTATAACCTTTTCTAAGGTCTGGTGGTCTTTAGCCAAAGCGGAAATCTTTCTTATAGAGTTTCCTGGAATGACAACGTCACTGACCGCATATAAACCAGAATTTACTTCATTCATTTTGAGATCATTTGGAGAGACTTCTCCAATCTGAAGTTCACCTGATCCGCAATCAATAATGGCATCAGTTGCTTTGAAAAAGTCCCATCCCAATATGAGATCATGACTGCATTGCTGGAATACCAAAAATTCGAAAGGTTGCACCACTCCATTCAAGTTCACTCGCAACATGCATCGTCCTATATAGCTTCTACAACCTTACCACAGGCAGTTCGAAGAATCGGGTTGTGTTCTGAAAACATGGGCGTCCTTAGTTGCGTGCGTAACTGTTCGGAAACTACTGAATAATCAGCTCCTGAATCAACCAAGGCATTAACGATATGCCCATTGACAGTTACGGATACAAAGTTTTTGACTAGTTTAGCAGCCGTGTATACTGGAGGGTTTTCGTTTATTGCGGCCTTACCTCCCACGCAGGTCGCATGCCTTAGTTTTCCTCACTGGACCTAACAGGTGAGCGACGAGATGGAGATCTTGATTGGTGGCGTTGTGGATTGCGTCTAGGGTACGGCGAATTACTTCTGTAACGCTGGTAATTAGATTCAGGATCGCGGCCATAATCAGAAAGAGAGTCGGAATCCCAGCGTTCTGACTGGTCTAATTGTCTTCTTTGTCTTGCTGCGTTAAAAACACGTCGTCTATCACGGCAATATCTAGTCACGTGACCCGGTCGTCCACAATGAAAGCAAATTGGTACGTTATCTGAAGTACGCCAAAGGTCAGTCTTCCTTCCGGTATCCTGTTGAGTTGGTCTGTTTTCTTGTCGAGGTCTCGGCCTTGGTCTCCAGGAACTTCCGCCAGTCCTTTGAGTTCTGTAAGGGGAAGGCGTAGGTTTTTCTCGAGAGAGTGGAGCCAAATTGCTTCGAACTTCTTTTCGGATAATGGATTCTAAATCGCTTGGCTCGTCGTCTATACATGTTGCGATCCGTGGGAGTACTTTCTCGATTTCTTCTTTAACAATCCTTCGAATTAGATCGCTTAGATCTCCTTCATTGGCCATTGATATGGGTGTAACATTAGGTAGTCTCTCATATCGTAGCGGCACAACTCGTCTCTTTCTCATGGCATCCACTTCACGGCAACACGTAACAAATTTATCTACTGTGCTAACTTCTCTGTTTATCAGTACCTGGTAGAGATTTTCAGCCACCCCTTTCATGAGATGCGATATCTTTTGATCTTCTGGCATATTTTTATCCACTTTCCTGCATAATGACAATACGTCCTGAACGTAAGACTCATGCGTTTCGCCAGGACGCTGAGCCCTTGTCCTTAATAATCCTTCTGCAAAACTTTTTACGTCCTCAGGCCTTCCGAAAGTCTCTTCAAAAAGTCTCTCGAAGTCTGTCCAACTTTTCAATCGATCTTCATTGTTGTCAAACCACAACCTTGCAGTTCCGCTTAGATAGAACACGACATTTGCAAGACGTACTGTTTCATCCCAATTGTTGTAGTTAGCAATCCTCTCGTAATCATTTTTCCATTTTTCAGCATCTTCGGTATTCAAGCCAGAGAATGAACAAGGCTCTCGTGGCAGCTGATAGGTAACATACATAGATGGGATTGATGATGTTGCCTTGTCTTCCGTTTCACCTTCCGGCATTCTTTTTACAGTTCGGACTCGGCAAGGTAGCAACCCGTATTCTGGAGGTAGCCCTTGGAGCCTTCGACTTTCTCTGATATCCGCCGTTGCCGATGGCTATCGTTACCCGGCGCCTCCACCAAAATGTCGCGTAGAAGGAATAAGGCGATGTTATCCAATATACAATTTATTTTGTCGTAGTGTTTTACACGGGCAGCACCACAACTGAAGACCTATCCAGCTGCAGTACTTTTATAAACCTGGTGGAGGGTTCTAGAATAACCACCAGGGGAAAGATTAACATAAATTCAATTTACATAATTTGCAAATGTCCATAATAATAAATAATGAAAGTCATGATTGAATTTAACAAACAAATATCTGGGAGGCTCGAACCCCAGCCACTTGCATTGTAGAGCAGTGCTCTAACCGTTCGGCCACTCAGAGCGTATCAGTTTGTGACATTATTAAGATTCAGTACTAGTACTTAAAAGAGATTATCAGAGAGAGAGATGATTAGTTTTAATTCATATATCGTGAGATTAAAAGCAATTCTTCATTTATAAAATATGGAGAACATGTGTTTTTGTTACATTGTACAAAATATTCATTCACGTCGACTTTATATTAGAATTGTTTGTTTCCATGTGTCCGATGTATTACCCACATATTTTTTACCAAACGTTAAACTGCATTACCTGATTCTAGCCCAGTTCTCAGAGATACAAAGTCGATTTTATAGCTCCATCAATGAATTTCCGCAAATCATTATTCAAAAATGTAGAAACTGAATAATTAATTTTAAAAAATTGTAGGTATATATATGGATGTACGTTACCCCCAACCCATCCACTTCACTGGATATTTCATTAGAATGAATCACTATATATATTTTTAATTCATTGTCAACTAAGTCTTATCATAAAGCTTTCGATTGTATACAAAAACATTTTTATGGCTCTCACAGCTTGATTTAGAAAGAATGGAACTTTGATTTCTAAAACGGAACATATTTATTTTTTACAACCCCGTAATCCCATCTCTTAAGAGAGTCTATTTCCGCAAAACCCATTTTTCTTTTTTCTTTTTTGCGAATATCTACCGTACGAAAGAAATATGCTTGCAAAGTTTCAAGTTTGTAGATATAAAAGCTCAAAACGAGAATTTTTATCTCTGTAACAATCCAGCACCTCCTCCCTCCTTTGGAAGTCGAGTGCCGCAAGCCCCGAAAATATCAGAACTCAACTCGACAAAAGATACATACTTGCCTAATTTCAAATATTTAGGTCTAATAGTTCAAAATTGGGAATTTATATCCATAAATCCCCCCCCCCCCGGATCTCGCCAGGATTCTATTTCCTCAAAACCCGATTTTAAACATTGCAAAATTTAAAGATATCGCAAAAAGGTGCAGGAATCTCTTTTTAAGCATGAGCAGAAACGGTTTTCCGCTATATTGGCGGAAATATGCTTATGGCTCCTTTGAAATATCAGCAAAATTTCTTGCAGAATATTGAAACAATACAATCAATGGTGTGAATTTGTAAAAATTCCAAACAAACATTCAAATTTATAGAAAAGATGTTTGTATTGTAGACTATTTCATAATAGTTACGGTGGACATGGACAATGGAATTCAACGATATTGTGTTTACTGACGAATCTCGCTTCTGCCTGCACCATCACGATGGTTGGATTCGAGTTTGGAGACTCCGTGGTGAGAGGCTGCTGAACTGTTGCGTTATGCATCACCACACTGGTCCTGCACCCGGTATAATGTTGGTATTGGATTTTACTGCCACACCCCTCTAGTACGCAATGCTGGTACTCTGAACAGTCAGCGCTACATCTTTGTGATGTTAGAGCCCATGGTACTCTCATACATTCAGCCCTTGCCATCAGCCATATTCCAACAGAATAATGAGTGACCACACGTGAGTATGTGTGTGTGACGCACTGCTCAAGAGTTCTTCTTTACCTATCAGATTGAATCGCTTCCTTGGCCTGCTTGTTCTCCGGATCCTTCCCCGTTAGAAAACTTGTGGTCCATGCTTGCACAACGACTGGCTCGGTATACCCCACCCGCTGTTACACCAGATAAATTTTGGAAATATTTGGAAGCCGCGTGGACCCCAAGAATACATCCAAAGCCCCTTTGATTATATGCCGAGGCGTGTGGCTACACTAACTATTGACTTTGTCATCATCCACACGTCACAAAAGCCTGTAATTGTAATCCTTTGATCTTTGTACTACATGTTATCTGCTTAATACATTTCGCTGTGATATCCCACTGGTCTTTTTTGGTGTTGCATTTTGTGTGGCCAGTAGTAAATTGTTTCAATCAATGACTGTCTTATCAGTTAAATTTGGAGGGAAGATGCTCCTGAATGGGGGGTCCTTCATGCAAGGTTTCGTACTCAGTTCGACACATTTTAGTAAATTGTCCCATTTTTAATCATTATTACATCACAATTTTTAATTCATCTCATTTAACCTTATCTGACATGGTTTGAGAAAAAGCCCCCAACAAAACCTATTTGTTTTTATCTAAAAAATTGGATTTTTATATTTAATTTGACTTATTATTTTAAACAGTTTTTTTTTATTTGAACCTTATATATGTGCATGCATTCATATACACTGGTGTCCAAAAGTTAAGCATAATTGATAATTATGAGAATAAAAAAGGAACTGTAAATCAGAATGGCGGGGGAAACGTGATATGCGAGTGTAAAATGGTTATAAAATAAGGTAGCAAATCAAAAGAATGATAATAATTAATTTTATTATCCAAAGTAGCAGTTTGAAAGAAAACTGAGCATAGCAAGGATTCACATTTTAAAAAAAATGAAAGAAAACATTAAATAAAATACTGATGCTGCAGTTTAATAAGGCGTGTGGTCACCTCTGAGAATCGATAAAGAATACAATATTATGTTCAGAGCAGCTTTCTAATTTATCAATCACAAATGATATTGCCGCTTTCTAAATTGTCACAATACTTCCCAACAGGATAACTAATACTGAAAGCACTTGAATAGGCACCAGCATTTTTAATAGCATCTTCTGCTGAACCATCTGTATATACATGGAACCATTTGTCAAGAGGATATCTGTAATGTATAGTTGCAAGGGCAGCATTTTTTAAGTCACTTTGCATAGAAAATTGTTTACCAACACTCCAAACAAGATCCAGGTGGCTCTCCAAAGTCATCTGGCACATAATAGGGTTAAGTTCCTGTGGGAAAACTTGGTGGTTGAGTGTAGGAATATCGAAAGTATCATACAGATCATGAACAGTTGAAAAGAAAGACTTATGAGTTTTTAATCTTTCATTTGTGGGTCTATAATAATTTAAAAAATTTTTTCTTCTTCTCAAGATCTTTGCAACCAGGTTCAGAGCCACTGGATGCCCTGAGCACTGGCAACTTGAAACCATGTCAAATTTTTCAGATATAGGTTGCCAGAAATGCCACATGAAACCAGCCTTTTAAGTAATCCAGCTCTCCAAACTCTATCAAATGCATTCTTAAAATCCACAAACGCAGAAAGAGTACTTTGCTTTCTCTGAAAGCCATCCTTTGTCTCTTGAGAAGCGGACAATTTGTTCATAAGTGCACCTATATGTCTCTAAAAACCAGCTTGTGCCTTTCAGAAATAATTCCAATTTTGTCTAGAACATACAGTAATCTGTAAGCACAATCATTCTTTCAGTTAACTTACACATTACATTTGTAAGAGAGATTGGACGGTTGCTGTCTATATTTTCGGCGGGTTTGTTAGGTTTGAGAATTGGTACGATTACAGCTTTTCTCCAAGCACTTGGCAAGCCATTCTTCCAGGTCTGATTAATAAATGCCAACAAAGTCATTTTAGCAGTCTCCCAGATTTATAAGAAACTCGGACAAGATTCCTTTAGGGCCTGCACTCTTGCTCTTCACCAAGGTACTAATACCATTTCTCAACTTCTCTCATTAAAAAGATTTTGAAAATCTGATGAATTGTTGTTCTGTTGTGGTTTCAGATCACTTCTTAATATTTTAATATCCCGTCTGTAGTTGCTTACCCTTGCATAGTGCCCGCAAAAGGTACTAGGGATGTCTTTATCAGTAGTAAATTCTTTAGAATCTTTCTTTATAGGTTCATTTCTTAGAATTTTTTTATTGTTTAACTGGGACAAAAATTTATGGGCCTTCATACCATCTCTTCTAAAGTCCAATTTTTCTAAGAAACTTTTGTATGTAGAATGTTTAGCTTCAATAATGGATTTCTCTAAAATAGCCTGTGCCTTACGCAAAGCTATGCAGTCCTTACTAAGCCTAGTGTTGCGAGCTCTCTCTCTTGCTTCATCTCTGTCTTTGTTAAGTTTTTGTAAATTTTCATTCCAAAAAGGGGTATACTTCTTTTGCTGTCCTCCTGGGACACAAAGAGAGGCACATTTCAGAACAGCAAGTGTAAAAATCCTTGAAGAATATTCAAAATTTGGCATAACCAAAGAATTCGGTCAAAACTTCGTTAGTTAGGTTTTTAAATTTAGCCCAATTTGCCTTTTTGAGGTTCCAGTAGGTTCATCTAGGCATCCTATAAGAAGGTCCATATTTTATAATACTCGAAAGTAGAATTTTATGTCCATCACCGCCTGGATTATCAATTAGTTTATGTTGGACTCCATCTGACAAAGTTGGGTGTATCAAAAGCAAATCGGGATGAGAGACACCTCCGCTGAAGGACAAGAATGTAGGAGGATTTTCTTCATTTTCAATAAAATCGATAGTATTTGAGTCGATAAGATTCTCAACTAGGCTACCAATGCCGCTTGTTGCCATATAACCCCAAGCGAGTTGATGGTGCATTAAAATCTTAAAGGATAAGGGATTTGCTATCCCAATTAAGCAGAATACTATCAAAGTCAGGCTTATTATTTGGAGGATTGAACAGGAAGAATACTCTAATTCATGTATCTTCTCTCCAAATATGCATTTGTACAAATTCTTATTTATCATTAGTAGTCATCTGGCTGGAGGCTATTAATTTTGCCTTTAGGGAAAATTTAGCTAAAACAATAATGCCAGAAGCAATTTGTCTTGAACGCTTTAGCACAAATTTCTGATAACCAGTTAAGTTAAAATATTTCTCATTCTCTGCGTCAGCACCACCCTCAACAATGCCCATTATGTCTAAATCATTATTTAAAACAATAGTCTTCAATTCAGTGAATTTGTCATTTGTTAAGCCACCAGCATTCTAGAAAGAAATCTTAAAAACTGTTTCAGTCCTAGTCTTAAAAAAGACTTTTTGATTCATTGTAGCTCAAAACACTTCTTATACCCTCAAAAAAGAAAAGCATTTATCACCAATTTTTCAACTTTATTTCTTCCTCAGAAAGGGCTTCTGAAAGGCGATAATTTGTCAGTCGTTCAGTTTAAACAGGAGGCACCGCGTGAAGGCGACTAAAACCACCTCCCTAAAAATATAGATGAATTGAAAAATATAAATGGATATATATTTTCACATTTTTAAAATTTTTGTGTCTTTAATTTTTAACGACTGTTTGGAGCAGTATAACCAAATTTGGCTCTTTGCGCCTTAAAATCAAACATTCACTCGTCAGCTAAATGAAGCTGTTCTTGGTACTTACGTATAATCGCAATCTATTGGCGAGATTATATGAAACGAAGCACATGGATTCCAATTCAATGCGTACGACTCATAGGAAATCGGGGTTGCCACCTTGGCGAGTTATTAATAGAGTTGGCGGTTGTTGCAATGGACTAAATTCATGACGGTCACATGATAATATAAACACGTGTTCTACATTGAATTCAAAACGGACAATAAACTAGCTCGTACTTTTTATTCTATTTGTAAAACTTAGGTAAAATTTCAGATTGCATAATTGGGTAAAGATGCTCAAGAGTTATAAAAAGAAATTTCTGCAAAAAGATTTCAAAATTAAAGGAAAAAAAAGTCTTGTTTTATACATGTACTTTTAAATAAAGTGACAAATATTAATTTTTTTTAAAAAAGTTTCTGTAAAAAGCGTTATTTGGCAACAACGAAGTGCATGAACTGATTTGCTGAAAATAGATAATTGCATTTATCGTGACTATGACGTCACATGTGTTTTTGAACTTGATTGGCTAAAAACACGTGGTTTAAAATTATCATGTGATTATGATGTCACATGAATTTAGTCCTACATTGCTTTTCAAAATATTTGGCTATAGCTAATTCTTTACACCAGCAATAGATGAATCTTTCTGATAGTAACAATGGGATACGACTTCCCTCAAACCAATTACCAGTTCGTATTTCCACGTGTTGATTACAGGTTGCTACGTGGTACTTCTAAAAAAAATCTGTTTCCTAAAATAATGCTTCATCGGATGACACTTGGTACATCCTCTAACGTCTGGTAAAATGGTACATTTTTTGCAAGAATGTGACGGCATTTCTTTTAGAATATCAGTAAATCCCGGAATCGCACTTTTGTATTGCAGCTTGCCGTATGAATGAACGATTAATCTTTAAAAGGTGGTTTGGTCGATCCAGCCAACAAAAGTTCATAATAGTGAACAAGTACTTATTTTCCATCTAAACAGCTTTCGGATCAGCATGGGCCTATTACTGTCCCGAGATACCAATAGCTTGACTGGTCTCTTTGGTATTCAGAGGGGAGGAGGATAGAGTTCCCTCTTTCAGGCTTATCTAGAAGTTCGTCGTTTCTTCCCTCTTATGCGCGATTCTTTACAAGTGGATTTAATCTACACAGTTAGTTTTATAAGTGACTTTCATTCACTGCTTTACATAGTCATCTCATTATTTTTCATTTTAAATATATTTTTTTAAAAAAATATGAATTAAGTGGTCCTCCTATTGCAACAATTGGAAGGGGTCCTATCAAGTACATGTGCAATACTTCTATTGAATTTCAGATTTTATCTTACGATAGATTTGAAGGTATTACGATGAGATCTCACAATTGTATAGTTTTGATGGTACTTACGTATTATCTCAATAATCGCCAACTCTATTAATAACTCGCCCAGTTAGAAACCCCAGATTTCTTATGTGTCGTACGCGCTGAATTTACATCCATGTGCTTCGTTTCATCTTATGACTCGGCCGCGGTTGCCTAGTGGACAAGATAACGAACTCGTGGCTGGCATATCATGAATTCGAGCCTAGTACCTCTGAAGACCCACCGTGTAGGGGAGAGAGATGCACGTTAAATCTGTCGAGAACTAAAACGGCATCCCGTTAGTGTGGTGGGGTAGTTAGGAGAGGAGGTTCCAGCTCAGGTGTCGTCCTCATCACTTGATCACTTATCACCAAAAGCCCTCCAGTGATGAATAGTGCGATGTTAATATTCATTCACTCACTTCCTATGCATTTTCAAGAATTTCTTTTCTCTTAACACGATTACCCTTCTGGGAATGAACAATATACGAAAAACACCATGCTCTTAATGAAATGTTTGAGAAAGTTTCTCTGTATTATTGGACTGTGTCTCACTATATCTTCTGAAGAATTTGTTGCAGTAGATGATAATGGACTAAATTCATATGACATCATAATCACATGATAATTTCAAACCACGTGTTTTTAGCCAATCAAGTTCAAAAACGCATGTGACGTCATAGTCACGATAAATGCAATTATCTATTTTCAGCAAATCAGTTCATGCACTTCGTTGTTGCCAAATTACGCTTTTTACAGAAACTTTTTTTAAAAAAAAATTAATATTTGTCACTTTATTTAAAAGCACATGTATTAAACAAGACCTTTTTTTTCTTTAATTTTAAAATCTTTTTGCAGAAATTTCTTTTTATAACTCTTGAGCATCTTTACCCAACTATGCAATTTGAAATTTTACCTAAGTTTTACAAATAGAATAAAAAGTACGAGCTAATTTATTGTCCGCATTGAGTTCATGTGTAATTGTGTTTGAATTCAACACGAGTTTATATTTATCATGTGACCGTCATGAATTTAGTCCATTATGGCAGAAAAAGACGTTTTGGAGTACGTTCAAAACTAAAAAAATATCATTGATGCAGATTCCGCCGACGGAAAGGAAATAAATATTCCAACGCCATCCGAAATGAAGAACATCATGAAAAGTATGAGCAGTCATTTAAACGTGCATTCCAATGGTGAAATGAATAAAAACAATGGATGACATCGAACAATTTGTTGATAATTTGATGCTAAAAACGGCAACGCAAAAAATTCCAGATATTTTCCAAAAATTCAATAAATGTTTTGTTTTTCAAAAAAAAACTTGGAAGATTTCGCATTAAATCTCATTAAGTTCTGGTGAATGTTTTTGTTTCATTGTTATTAAATACAAGCATGTATACACATCTATGTAAATAAAATGTACTCTTAGAAACTAAATTTTGTTAATACATGTTTTTTTTGCAATATACTTTAACACGAAATTCTTTTAACACGAAAAAATATTTCAGCCCTTTCAGTTTTGTGTTAAAAACAATTTTCACTGTATTTTATTAATTTTTTTTAAAAAAAAGTCTGTATCAAGTGGTTTTACTATTCCAACAATTCTAAGGGGACCTGCTAAATATATGTGTAATATTTCTAGTGTATTTCAGATTTTATCTTACTTATAGGTTTGAAGGTATTATGGTGAAATTTCGCAATTTTATAGTTTTGATAATTTACATTATTGTTTTTTAGACAAGGATATCTATTAGAAACTTTACATATTTGCTATATTAATGTAT
This sequence comes from Trichonephila clavata, assembly GCA_019973975.1. Classification (NCBI taxonomy): domain Eukaryota; kingdom Metazoa; phylum Arthropoda; class Arachnida; order Araneae; family Nephilidae; genus Trichonephila; species Trichonephila clavata. The sequence goes on along the minus strand of BMAO01036691.1, from coordinate 111,359 downwards.
CCACCAGAGCCCCTAAAATTGTGTGAATTTTGTCAAAAATTGACAATTTTTTTATGTTTTTGATCATTTATTAGCTTTATAAATGACCAAACATTATATTTTATCCAAGTTTATAATTTACCATTCATTAGAACAAAAACCACAAGTGTTTTAATAAAAGCAGATGCCATTACTTTAAGCATACTTTAAAATGCGTTTTACTCGAAATAGGTTTTTTTGAAAATGCAAACAGGGCTCAAAACATTTTGAAAGAATTAACTGAAATTTTTTTGTGTATGTTCTGTATAATATTAGAAGTGTTTTAGCTTTCAGATTTATCAATCACTGTTTCATTGCAAAATTTACAATCCCTTATGTGAATATAATCACAGTTATTTTAAGCAATTTCATACAAAAACAAAGATAAAGTGCTCTAGTTTTTGTAAATGTTAAAATAACTCTTATCCTGAAGGTCATTTTAAAAATGAATAAGCACGGCAAAATTGAAAATATGTTCATAAACTTTTGGTACAAAAAGAGCCCCATTTATGTAATTTTTTGTAAATTTTAGCCAATTTTTTAGCATTTTAGTAATAATAATTTCTTTTTCTCTTCGTAATTTTAGTATATTTTTCTTAAAATGTACTAAATAAATCTAAAAACCGCAAAAAAAATCCCAATATCTGCATTTTATTTTTTTTTAAAGTTGTCGTAAGTAGTAGGATACGTTAATATGATAATATTTATTGTGCCAATCACTAAATATATTTTTTTAATGATTCGAGCATTTACAAGCAAAACATTTTTATTTTTGATGGTTAAGATATTCAGGATTTGTATATACATGATGTGCACAATAAACCTCTTTGTATACAAATAATTTGCATCTTTCTGTATAATACACCGTCATTTTATTTTTCTTTTGTATGAAAAAGACACCGACTGATATTAAAATTGAGACATAATTTAAAAGAATAGATAACATTAAATAAAATTATTATTTGACACTCACCATTATAACTTTTGTTCGAAAACTGTTGACATCGGCTGATATGGCATAACTATTTAGGTGAGAAAAAAGTCAATCCGTCTAAAAGTTCTTTCTTCCTCGATAAAGTAGCATTTTTTGGGTCGATTACATTTTAATTCAGATTGCGTAGTTAAAGAAAAAAAATGCGAGCTTTCTTCTTCACGAGTTTTTAAAGTAACATGAAGATTCGAACTCAAGAAATTATTAGAAAAATTAGAAATTATTACCTTGCTTCACGAGACAAAAAAAAATTTTCAATCATTTGGCTTTGCCGGTTGAGCTATAGTTTTAACTTGCAAAAATAATTAAACGCATAACTTTTATATTTATCAAAATATACAAGAATAATTTACATCTTTGCGTCGGATTTGAAGTGAAGAGAATAAACTACTGTTTTGTTTGCTTTTCATTGCAGTTTTTTCAAACAATTTTGGAAACTCATTTGATATCGGTATTTTACTTCTTTTTGACTTGATTTGGTTATGGCGCCAAAAAGATTTGGCGGCCAGTCTAATTTACAACTGTTTTGCGGAAAAGTTCGTAGCATATCGATATCAAATTAATTGAAAAATATTATATAATATTTTGGAAAAATGACCGTAAGCTGATATCATATATATTCCAATATCTTTATATCGTGCGTAGATTTACATCAGTTTGCGTGACAGTTTAAAACACGACAATGTTTACGACAACAGGAAAAAGAAATGTTTAAAACATAAGCGAAAATTAAAATTTTAGTTTTGCCAGCTTATACAAATATCACGTTTGCCACCAAGAATCTCTCCATAAAAATATGTGATGTTTAAACTTTCCATGTCTTCATGCATATTTCATCGTTTATTTGTTACATCTTTGAGGTTGGTCAAGGATTCTTTTTTTATGTACTCATCAAATTTTATTTACTTATTTATATGGAAATAAAACATCCAGCACATGCGAAGTTTTTAAAAAAGAATTCCTTTAAACTCAAGTACTTAGTTTACAATCCTCAAAAACCCCAAGGCCACTCAGTAAAAATACAAATAAGTAGTTAGAAAAGAGCATCGCAAGCAGCGAAATATTTTCGAATAAATTCATTAATAACTTCGTGGTCATCCCCCTCCGCCTTATTTCATCAGGTTGCATTTAAACTAAACGTACCTGTACTTTCTTATGTAAGAAAATAATATTTTTTTTTATTATTGACGCAAAGATGTGAAGAGTTACAACTCAGCTATAGCAGAGGTCTATCGACTGCAACTCCAGGAAATAAGTATTTATATATTACTAAAATATTCTAGAATAATCTTCCTAGAAAAAGATGTAGAAGCTTCTGGAACATGAGTAAACTATAAACTACCATATAAAATATGATTTTCGTCAGCATTCCACTTTCTGAATCGATTCCCCTCAGTTGGGAACTGAAAGTTGGAACTTGGTTCTGAAGCCATGTGCTCTACCTCAGAACTGTCATGACTGCTAATAGAATTTCTTCATGCAGCATTATCATGAATGGCTTGTTATCATAAAGAAACTGAGAACGATGCTTGAAAACGGATTTATTTTAATCATAAAAAATGAGGTTAACTACTTCAAACAGTTGCTAAATTTGTAAATTTACCCCATTCAACTTTTTCCCTGAGTTATACAGTAGAAAAGAAAAGACGAGGAATCTGATCAAAACTTTGAGAAGGAATAATGAAACATGACAGGAGAGGCATCCTTATGTAGGAGTGAAAATCAATATCATGACTGGAAAATTTGGTATTTATTCGTAGCACAATGGATCATTAATTTGTCCTATTATAAAGGATAATTTTCATCCACAAGCTCAAAATTGGAAACCAGAAACAATTTTTTATCCAGGTAACGACATAAACATACGACGCTGGACGTTCATCTGTACTTTCTATAACTATCCTACGTTATAAGACCATTATTCCAATCAATGGATTTAAATTGAATTGCACATATTTGGAAAAAGCACTGCGTCTTACAGTATGACAGCATGACACTAAAATAAAATTTAAACAACAACGTCCAAGGCATCGTGTAACTACAGGGTCCGGCATAATAACCTCCCCTGTTTCAAAAGGCAGTTACAAACAAACAAAACAAGTTACAGAAAAAAAGTCTTTTATTGATGAACAACAAATACGGTGCCGTTTTACATTCATTGGTTTTAAAAATTAGGTCCACTAAATGCCGTTCTACAATGGTGACACATTGACGAAGTCTTTCCCGAAAGTTGTCCATAGTTCTTCGTGAAATTTCCAGTGGAATGGCAGCCACTACCTGTGAGATTCCTCCTATTGTGCTTGCAAGGTTGAGGGACGATGTTGAGTGTTTTCTGTTGCCCAGTAGAGAAAATTTTGTTTATTCCCAGTGTCTGACAAGTGGAAGTGGGCCTCATCAGACGAAATCAAAACAGCGCCAGGGGGAATGTTCTGAAGAACTTTAGGGAAAGACTTCGCCAATGTGACAGCATTGAAGGACGCCCTTTATCGGACATAATTTTTAAAACCAATTAATGTAAAATGGCATCGTATTTGTAGTCCACAAATAAAAGACTTTTCTCTGTATCTTGCTCTGTTTGTTTATAACTGCATTTTGAAAGAGGGGAGGTTAATATGCCGGACCCTGTATGACTAGCACTACCGTGTTATAGATCTGAATGTAATTTCAGTGGGAAAGGGCGAATAAATATTGTTGTGCTCATATTAAAACATCTGTTTCCTAACTTCTCAGAGCATATGAAACAGCTCTTGACATTATAATATGTAGATTTATTATAATACATTTTATACCATAGGCTTGAAATATCTTGTTCTTTCACATTCGTCTCGCTTTATTGCATGTGCATTCAAGCACGTAATTTGATTTAACAGTGTTGTATGATTTATTGCTGAAAATTTTTTCATCACGGAATGCGCCTGTATTTACTGTACCCGTGGCAATCTCGCTAGGTGGCCGTTGTCCTTATTTTTACTTACGTGTCAGAAGACGTCAAGAAACTTAGTCGAAAACATGTTTTTTATTTAAATTGACACAACCTGTAAGATTGTTCACACGCATGGAAAACATTGCCAGTTTGGCAAGCACACGTTGCAGCAAAAAATTCAAAACCCATTGGTTGCAAAGATTGTTTAGCAAAAGTTATTTTATTTCTCTTGGACCAAAAAATCGGGTAAAAGGAATGTAATAAAGGTTGGATCCTGTTTCTAATCAATATATTTTAAACTGAAAATTCGAGGAGTAGGGGTAAGTTTCGTTCAGAGTTAATGTGTTACACAAAACTCGGCTTTTATAATAAATGTTAATTTAAATATGACACGAAATGTACGTCAAAATATTTTTGTGAGTTAAATAGCTAAAAATAATAACACTCGTATGCTATTTGAAAAACAGTAGCCTCTTATAAAGAACCATATGTGGGGGATTTCAATTATATCACACCACATATTTTGATTGCAAATGCGTTACTTGTTAACATTTATATATAGAAATGTACTATTATAACAGTATATATATTAACATAGGTACCGCAAATATACATATATACACACATATATTATGGAGATCGGAAATTATAATGATGTTTTTTGACATATAAATTCAAAATTTCAGTAAGTAATCAATGATGTAATTACTTTAATTTCAGAAACCTTTTACCATCTCAAGTGTGTGAAATTTTTCAATACCAAATCATTAAAATGAAATGATTTTTGAGCAAAGCATTTCGAGAAGGCTTTATATAGGGATATCCAAATTTTCTAATTTGTGTTCGTGGCCCAGAAAGTGTTGCACAGAAGAGAATACAAAAATAGAAATCCAACAGTGTTATATTGGCAGTGATGACAATCATGTACGTGTGAACGTCTCAACTCAGCCTTCGCTGTACAGCGGCACACCGCTCCTACAACTGGTGTAATTGTATGGGGTGTCATCGCATATGACACACGGTCATCCTTAGTATTGATCTGTGGCACCAAAACAACTCAGAGATACGTTCGTGACATTCTTCAGTAACATGTCTTGCTACACATGGCAAGTGCCATTTTTCAACAGGATAATGCTGACCCACACACAGCAAGGGTTTATTAACAGGACTGCCTGCGCCACATTTCCACCCTTCCCTGGCAAGCTCGAGATTCCCAGATTTGCTACCGATCTAGCATATCTGAGATCATTACGAACGGCAAGTAGGTCAGTCTAAGAGTTTTGTCGAATTAGGAGCGTGTTTACAACAACTGTGGAATGAGATGTCGAAGGATATCATACGTGACTTCCACTCCTCAATGCCACACAGACCGTATCACATTATGCATTCATGCAAGAGGTGGCCCAACAGGATACTAAATCCTCCATTCATTTGTAATTTTTTCTACAATAAGCGATCATTTTGCTTGGAGTTTGCAATCATTTACGGTACTTGCGTATTATCGCATCCAATTGGCGACATTATATGAAACGAAGCACGTGATTGCCAATTCAGCGCGTACGATACATACGAAATTGGGGTTACCTACTAGGCGCTTATTTACATCAACGTTGTACTTACGAATGTAAAATTTCGTTTTATTTTGACAATTCGCTCATGGTGCGCAAATTTTTATGGCAATGAGTGCATATGGGGCGATTTTACTTGAATTAAAACATTTTTACTGTGATAATATTTATCTTAACATTTTGGTAATCTAAATTCACATTTTAAATAGATTTCACAAACACATAACAACAAAATAAAATACAAACAATGAACAAACACACGCAGCCATATTAGACCAGGGATCGGCAACTTTTTAGCTCTGGGCGTGCCAATCCAATCTACCAATATCATTCAGCATGCCACACAGTAGAACATGTTTGAAACATTTCGATTCCCTCGATAATTCATGCAGAGTTTAAGAATAGTCAATAATATAGATGTTTTACAGTTTTATGATTAATTTTGCATCATTTAAAGATATTTCTTAATGTAAAATAAACAGCACAAAACATATTCATTTCTTCAACAAAAATAAATATAATTAAAACTGTGCATATATATTTAGTACTTTTAAACATATTTATTAAAATAATAGACAACATATAATATAAATATTTCCTTTCATTATAATTACATAAAAAGATAAAAAAATTATTACAATTACCGCTCTATTTTCCTCTATTTTCATATATCAAAATCAGGGGGTATAATTTGTGACTTTCAATTTGACACGATTCTGAGTACTCAGTTGTTAAATAATTTATTTGCGGACTCGAAATATTTTTCATTTGAGGAAAGATTTTTTACTTGGATACGTAGAAAGAAAAGAGGAAAGCAGAGTTCATGCAATTTTCTCTCTTCAAACATTTAAATCTCTCCAGCAATGACATTCAATAATTTACAAAATATCTGTAAATTTATCTTTCGGATTTTTTTTCAATTTCATAACAGTCCATAGTTTTGAAGATGTTTATCAAATAAGGTCCATTAGAAATGTATCAACTTCCGTCTACTCAAATATTGACAAATTTGTAGAGTAGTGCAGAGTGCCACTGAGAATGGTACCGCATGCCACAAGTGGCACACGTGCCATAGGTTGCCAACCTCTGAATTAGACAATACACAAAAGCATTCTTTGTTCGTTCTGGAGATCTCAACTTTTACAGATTACTCAACCGGAAGCTTTAGAATTATAAGATTTCCGTAAATGAATACCATGATTGGTCAGAATAATTGAATGATGCAATATTGCATCGTCTTACTTTTAAAAGTGCCTATGTGGCAGTTTTTGTAGAAAAAAAGTTGTGTTTAAAAGAATATTTCCCTTAGGAGGGTAAACTAAAAAAAAAATTTCACGCGATGTTTTGGAGGGCTCAAGACCAGCATGACTTTAAATGTAGCTAATTATTACACTCACACGCACACACATATATGTACATATATTTCCCGGAAATTATTTCTCATTTTCTTCACTTCATACGCAACAACCCCCCTTTCCTTTATTATTTATTTTCTAAGTGCATCTAGTCTCAGGAAAATGAAGAACGATGGAACAATTAACGTAAAAACGCCAAGTCGTGACATTTGGCGCTTATAGATTTAACTGCTCGTAAAATCACACTTTTCGCCAATATCTTTCCATAAAACAATTTACGATGTTTTAACACATTATGTGTTTATGGATGTCTCAGTACATATTAGAACGCTTGCTCATTTTACTAAAAGCAAATCAGTGATTCATTTTTATTCTCTGGTTTAGTAAAATATCACAAAATACACGGTGTCTGATTCGATTACTTGGAATGTTTTTGAAGATGAATTTTTTTTTGCATTGAATTAATATTATGAACATATCTTATCATTTTTATCGATTTTACTGTTTTGTGTAACGAAGATACTTTTTTTTTCTGTAACTCCCAAATTAGCGCGATGCACGTAATTTTAGTAAAAGTTAATTTTAACGCTTATTACGAAGTGTCAGGGGTGTTAATTTCTTCTCGAAAGGTGATAATATAAACAATTTTCAAACAGGTAGACTTCTTTTAAATTTAAATTAAATTATAATCTTTTACACATTAATTACAAAGGATTATTGTTTCAAAAAAGAACGAAGTATTTGAAATATAATCATAATTTAAAATTAAAAGCATATGCAAATAAAAAATAATTTTGTAATAAATATTAAGTAATATTTGCGTTGCGCACGCTATTTTCTAAAATAGTAAGTAGCCTTTGATGTGTAAAACTTTATAAAATCATAAAATGTATCATACTCTTTAAGCCCTAGTAAATTAAGAATAATATATCTTTCGTGTTTCAAAATACACTCATGTCCATAAATTAAGGATAATTCAGAATCACACAGAAATTAAAATAAAAATTTCACCTGTACAATTATCACACACATCTTGAATATGCAAATTACAGGAAACCACCAGATGGCGCGGATAGTACGTCACAATGACAAGAGTGTAAGAGAGGGGTATCTAAGGAATGGTGGCAAAGAAGTAAAATTGTTCACAAGCGCTTTAAAAGCCTTTCAGTGCAATAACCGCATAGTTATGGCACAAAGGAAGCATTTGGATGATTTTTTACGTGTCAGAACTATCGGACGACTGGAATGTGGACGTACCCACCTGGAAGTATCCGAGGAACTTGGAATCGCCCAGAGTGTCATCTCCAGGCTTTGGCAACGATTCCAAGATGATGGTAATGTGAGTATATTTTACAGCACAGGTCGCCCCCGAGTTAAACACCGAATGAGGACCGGTATTTGGCAGTTACTGCCAAAAGAAACAGACGGAGCACAGCATCAGACCTATCTCGTCAGCTCTCTTCAGCTACCGGTACGACAGTTTCATGGCAGACCGTGTACAGACGCTTAGGGCACATTGGTCTATATCAGGGGTCGGCAACCTTTCAGCTGTGGCGTGCCAAACCAACCTACCAACATGATTCAGCGTGCCAAGCAATAGCAAATATTTGAAACAATTCGATTCCCACGACAATACAGGCAGAATTAGGAAAAATAGAGGTCAAAATACAAATTTAAATGTATGCTAATTATGCATCATTTAAAGATATTTATTGACATAAAAATAAACATAAAATACAACTATTACTTCAATATAAATGCAAATATTAAAACTGTGCACATAAATATGTATCTTTTTAGAATTTTTAAGCGAGAGAGAAAATTTAAAATATGACTGTTCTTCAATATAAATCAAAAATTAAAATTGTATTTATATTACGCATTCTTAAAAATATTTATGAAACAAGAAATAAACAACATAAAGTATAAGTGTTCATGCAGCAAAGTTAAATAAAAATTTTTAATTTTAATGCGAGCGTTGTCCCTGCAGAGCTCTACTTAATGTCGCAATATCAGGGGTATAGTTCTTTACTTTCAATTTGACGCAAGATTCAGAATGTTCAGCAATTAAACAATTTCTTAGTGGACTCAAAATATATTTCATATGAGAAAAAATTTGTTCACATAGATATGTGGAACCAAAAGCGGAAAGCAGGGCACATGCTATTTTTTTCAAACAATTAAATCTTTCTGGCAATCACATCCAGCAATTTAAAATAGCTATCGATTTATTGCTAGAGTTATCTTCCAAATTTTTCCGTAACTCCGTAAATTTTGTTTTCCATAATTCTGAAGATATTAATTCAATAAGTTCCATTTCAAAATTATCAGTTTCCATCCACTCAAAAATTGACAAATCGAATGGGATTATTAATGGGTCTATTAAATCAGGTTTGATTAGAAAAGAAAATATGGGCTTCAAAGTCTTTGCATCTTTTAGAAAACTCCTCCTTAAGTGATTCAACGTAAGTTTGAAGTTCATCTTTGTCTACAGTTGATGTATTTGCAAGCGCTTTAACATTTGGGAAGTATTTGTGGGTACTAGTCATATATATCACGGGAAAATATATTTAATTTTGTAGCAAAGCCCTTCCAATATTCAAAAAGTTCAAGTACTGTTTGACTTTTTCCTTGTAATCCTAAGTCTATTTTATTGAGATGTTTAGTGTTATATCTGTCAGAAACATCAATTTACATAACCATTCCTTGTCGTCTAATTCGGGAAAATGTTGTCTCTTCTCATTAAGAAAAATTTTAATGTACTCCATGCATGACACAAACTTATTCAATACATTACCACGACTAAGCCAACGGACATGACTGCACAAGGGAAGATTCCCATATTTACTTTCCATTTCTTCTAAAAGAGATTTAAATTGTCTGTGTACTAATGAAGATCAAGATACTATAAAATTAACTATTTTAACAACAGTATTCATTACAGAGAAATTAAGCGCTGAGACGAAATTTTGGCAACTAAACTTTCCTGATAATTAATTATGCAATGGAAGTTATATATTTTATGTCCAATATGATTTTCAAGAAGTTTGACAAAACCTTTTTCCTTGACAACCATTGCAGGAGCGCCATCAGTAGCTACACAGAATATTTTATTTATATTAATATTTTTTCTTTCAAAATGATTTATAAATGAAAAAGAATATCCTGCCCTTTAGTTGTACCAATAAAGGAATCATACTGCATAATTCTTCATAAATTCGATTTTTATCACAATATCGTGCAATTACTGCAAGGCGTGCAACATCATTCTCTCACGTCTTTACTTTCATCAAGAACAATGCTAAATGCAACAGTTTCTTGTAAACCTGAATTTTGTTTCACAGTTACATTTTCTGCCATTTGTGTTATCCTTCTTTCAGTAGTTCACGCAGAAGCAGGTATTTCTTGAATTCGTGATAATATTGTTTGCAAGTTAGGTAAATCGCTGAACAATATTTCAGCACTTTTTAAAAATGTGTCCTTTATATGTTCGCCATCTGTAGAAGGTTTTCCTTTGGCTGCTAAACAATGAGCAATGACAAAACTTCATTCTGTCGCTTTTGGTTGGACTCCAATTGTTTGACACAAAAATGTAATTTCCTTTTTATATCCAGAAATAGCTCTTTCTAAAAAGCTTCACATTTCTCATCAGAATTCTTATATGTGGTCTGGTGTTAAGTTTGAAAATGTCTTTATACACTTGACGTACGACATACGACACATTCGCGACATAGCACACATACAGCGCGATCTTTTTGTTGTATGATTCCAAATTCGTTAGTCCAAGTATCTTGGAAATCGCGAACATCAAGCTTTCTTTTTTTAGTCGCCATTTGATTCAATATGTAACTATTAACTGGCACAACCATGAAACAAACAATATACAAATTTTCACAATAAAACTAACACAACGTGACAAAGTTAAAAGTAACCAAAAAATCACGTCGTGCATCAAACTAAATTTAACTTTCGACTGAATTCATACTCGGTATTCGTATATTGGCGTGACTAATAGAAAACATAAAAAATGTGTTCTAATATCTATTTCTATTAGCCTAATTCGCTCCAAAAGTAATACATAAAATAATTATGACTTCTTTGGCACAACACTCAACAAATTACATGTTCTCTTAATATTTAGTTAAAAAGGGCCTTTGTTATGAAATCTGATTCACTTGCCTAATTAACCCACATCATTGTGTGTTTTCTTGTCACCGAATTTATTTCCAATCCAAATTAAATATGTTGATAGAATAACTATTTTCGTTTAATGCATTTCCGATGGTAAGCAGAATTTTGATTTATACCTAAGACATTTTTTTTTTTTTCTTTTTCCGTCGATGCCCAAATTTTTGGTGGGTAAAAGACAAACTACTTACTTTTTTTATTTACAGAGCCGTGATGAATGATTCTCAATTTTGCAAGTATTACTCAATAATTTTTATTTGTGTTGAATATATAATGCTAATAGTAAGTCACATTTAAACAGAAGATGTTTTCTTTTACATAAAGCAGACAAATTACAGACAAGCTGATTCAGCAGAATCGTTTTATGGCAGAGAATCGAAAATGAAAAATAACCTTTATATAAAAATGTACGAGGGGATGAAAGGACAGACAGAATGATTTAGCTTTATACTCTGCTGGCCACCGTAAATGCAACACCATGAAGGAAGCACGCAAATAACATGAAATTTACAACATGCATTAGCGGAAGTGAGATATGCAAATGATTAGAATTTCAGCGCAGACACACATCACGCACGCCTGTGGCGCCACCTCAAAGCGCTATTTAAGGCTTTAAGATTTCAACGATTTGAAGATCGGCAATTGTGCTTTTCTTGTGGTTTTTTCACAAAACGATCAGTTATGTCTCGTAGAACAGCTTTTGATCAAGTATCTGAGTTCGACAGAGGAACGATAGGGGCCTACCGAGATTGTGTATTATCTTTCAGGGAAATCGGTAGTCGTGTTGGACGAAACCAAACAACTACAATGCAGATATGTGACCGTTGCATGCAGGAGGGTACGACGGACCGACGTGGTCGATCGCATCTACCTCAGTGCACCACTTCACGTGAGGACAGGCAAATTGTGCGCATGGCAGTGACGGATCACTCAGTCACATCACGAAACATAACACAGCACATTGAGTGTGTAACACATCATTCAGTGTCTGCGCGTACCATTCGACGCCGTTTACAGCAAAGTGTCTGTCCGCAAGACGTCCATTGCTTGGTCTACCCTTGACGCAGAACCACAGACGTCTCCGCCGCCAATGGTACAATGAAAGAAGGATGTGGGTGGCAGAATGGAATTAAGTTGTCGTTACTGACGAGTCACGCATCTGTCTGGAATACCACGATGGTCAGATTCGAGTCTGGAGACAACGTGGAGAGAGGATGCGTTATGCACCGCCACACTGGTCCTGCACTGTGTATTATGGTAGGGGGCGGTATTGGATATCACTTTCGCACTCCTCTAGTACGCATTGCCGGTATTTTAAACAGCCAGCGCTACATCTCTGAGGTGTTGGAGCCAGTTGTCCTTCCTTACCTTCAGGGCTTGGCCACAGCCATATTTCAACAGAATAATACGCGACCACACGTGGCACGCATTGTCCAAAGGTTCTTCGTCAATCACTAGATTGAATTGCTTCCCTGGCCGGCTCGCTCTCCAGATCTTTCGCCGATAGAAAACTTGTGGTCCATGGTTGCTCAACGATTGACCCAGATTACACCCCAGCTGCCACATCAGATCAACTTTGGCAAGGTGTGGAAGGAGCTTGGTCTGCTGTACCCCAAGTACACATCCAAAGTCTCTTTGAATCAACGCCGAGGCGTGTGGCAGCGGTGATCTCCAACAATGGAAGCTACTCTGGCTACTGATTCTCGCAAGAATCACACTTCACAGAAGTCTATAAATTTAATCATTTGATACTTGGTCAACATGATATCTACAAAATAAATTTTGTTGTGCTATCTCTTGTCTTTCTTGGTGTTGCATTTACGGTGGCCAGCAGTGTATATAGTATACGTATATCTTATAATTTTGTAGAGTGGTGGCGTGCCACTGGAAATTGCTCCGCGTGCCACATCTGGCACGCTTGCCATAGGTTGCCGACACTTGTTCTAGAATGTACATTCATAACAGATTGGATGAAATGCGGGACATTGCTTAGAAAGTGGTCATTTTCCTTTCTTTTAACATTTTGTCGAGAGATTAAATTTTTTTTTTAAATATGCTTATTATATTTGTCCATTTTTTTCCCTTTATCAAAAGTAAAACAAAAATAAACAGCTACTCAACTGCAATACACAAGTATCTCCACACTGTTTTCCATATCAATTTGTTGCGACTTTATCTATGAATTTTGAGAGAAATAAATTATACTTGCGCGCGTAAAAAGAGAAAATCTCGAACTACAAAATAATTTGTGTTTTAACAGTAATCGTAAGCAAAAAGAACATTAACAGTTGTTTCTCAAATTTCAATCTGTTTAAAGAGAAGCATGAATTGGAAAGATTAGCTTAGAAAAGAAGAAAAAAGGGAACTATCGTATTACACCATCCGCCAAATGCAGCGATATGTAGCCAATAGCAGAAAACTTGTCTCACGCATGTAGAAAAACAATTATCTTGTTGGCGCATTTGATTTAGTAACCTTTTTTTGATTTTGCTCATTTGATTGAACAGTTAAGTACCGTAAAAAAAGTAATGGTATTGTGCTGGAATATTTCAGTTACATTTCACATCGAAGATTTTCTTAATCAACAGCATTTAAAACAATGTAAGATCGCGATACAAAACTTCATATCTTTTACTATGCTTAAAAAAGCTGAATACTTAAACCGGAACTAATTTTAATCGCCTAGTAGATCATTGATGACCAGTAGTTTTCTATCTAAGAGAAAACTACTGGTCATCAATATACATTTTTACATTGAAAAAAAAGTTAATACGATGAAAAAACAAGAAATGTACTTACATCTTTCGTTGAAAACGGTCCTGAACAGAATGAATACAAGGAAGACGGGATGAGAAATAAGAGGAATTTATAAATGCTGAAAGAAAAAAATTTGATATACATAAGAGGTCACAAACGAAGAGATAAGTATTTAAACAAAAAAAAGCGACGAGTAATGGAGGAAAGTAAAAAAAAATTACACAATCATTTATCAAAAGTAACATTGTGGAAGCTCACAATTTGCTACCAATAAAAAAAAATTTATACTTTTCCATTTCGCCGCGCAAATTTCACTAAGCAGGCAATATACACATAAAAAATGTGAATAAATGAGAGTTCTCATTGGTTTTTCGTCTATCTTTGATGTATTATGAAAAAGAATTTACTGTTAAGAAAAGACCGCTACTTGTTTCGAAAATGTGGTGGTAAAAGGTTACCAGCGGGCATATTCCGCTTGGCGTCGGTTGTATCATTTTTGGCGATTTTATCACCTGCGCCGGCGAAACAGAAAAACACCACAAAATTATATCTGATGGCTTTGTTAGCTTGTCAGAGCGAATTTTCAACGTAATTTTCGACATTTGGCGTTTCGAATTTCTTATTTTCTTGGATACAATATTTCCACATTTCATTACGGCCAAAATCAGCTCAATTTTAACTAAGAATTAAAAAAAGAAAAGAAATCCCAACCCGCGTAGGAAACAAACTTATGTGATATTCATTACATTCCCACGGAAATAAAATATTAAGGAAGAATTGAAGTATAATATAAAATCAATAAAAATTTAGTTAAAGTGTAGATTAGGGGGAGGGGCTTTGGATTTGGCGATTTTTCTTTAGATTTGGCGATTTTTTTATCTAAATGTCATAAATAGCTTAGCTATCGAATCCGATCGCCAAAAACATCTATCGCCAAATGAAGAAGCTTGGCTAAAGATTTCGGTCGCCAAAAGAAATTTACATCGCCTTGGGCCCCCCCTAATCTACACTTTATCCAAAAAATTTTATTTGTGTATATACTTCAGTCCAATAACAGTTTTAAGAGAAATTTTCTCTATTGCTATAATTTTCTTTAAAATTAAGTTTATTATTGTTAAAAGCACATATAAATGACGCAGGAGCGTAGCTACCGCCGTATCAATGATATGGGATCCCCGAGGTACAGGGGCCCATCAAGTGGGAGCTAAAAATTGTAAAATATTAAGGTGCCCCAAAAAAGGGCCTCCAATGAATATTTGATACAGGGCCCCCTCACGCAACGCCAGTGAAATGATGACCAATACACTCGTTTCCTGCTTCATGTGTATTAGATAACAACAGTATTTTTGATATTGATATTGTGACGTATGTGCGTCCCCCTTTGAGACATCTGGGACTTGCTTCCCACGGTCGGGACAGTTTTTAGAAGAATGATGACCACACGTACAAAGACACCTGCAGTCGCTAATATACTGCGACGGACGTGTTTTAATTAGCCCCTGCAACCTTTGACCCGAGGGGAAGCATTTCGCCACCACCGGATGTGGGGTGTGAAAGGGGACGAGGTCGGTCAACCGCAGGGGGACCGCGGAGGGCCGTGAGAGAGGGTGAACAGCGGAAACTGGCAGTGAACGGGCACCAACAAGATCCCTCCCTCACAAAATTATTTTGAACTCTAAAATCATCTCATAGTGAAAACTTGTATATTAATGTAAATAATAGCTGTGACTTAATTAAACTAAATTATTATATTTCAAACACGCTACCACATTATTGAATCAAACGTCACAATATTTATAAAGAACTTTATTTCAGTCTTCAATTAATTTTTCTGGAAAAAAAATACAAATATTAATAATATTAAAAGTATACTTTTAATTCGCGTTGAATAAAATTAACATTTGTCAATTCCTATCACATGTACATTCGCTGAAGTTTTAAGACTAGGAATTATTGATTAAATTTCTTTTACGTTTAAAAAACCATTATATCAAAAACAAAGTTTTAGAGATTGAGGTTACATTGAATTAATCCTTAAACTTTGATTCTATTTAAAATCATAAGCACTTTTACAAGCTCCTATTGGCAATAAATTAAAAACTAACTTTTAGAGATGAAAAGTTTATACTCACATATTTAAAAAATAAATTCATCACATTAATGGTTTTTACATTCACTGTCGTCTTCATGCCTAATTCTAAGTAAAGATTGGAAGAAAGCATATAAATATATCAAAGTGTTTTGACACTTGAGAAATAAATTCCGAAATGCAGAAGTGGCTTTGCTATAGCAAATATGAACACTAATTTATTTTTGGAAATAATCCAAATTCACTCACGCCCATTTTTATTATGGTAATTAAAGATCACGTGAGGAGTTAGATTAAATGGCAACGATTTGTTTCCTTTTTCCCCTTTCTGAACTGTTAGTTTGAATATTTTGACTCTATTCTGGTGTGTTTTAAATGTATGTGTACAGAAAAAGTAGACAAAAAAAAAAGAAAAAAGAGCAGAGGCAGCGCCACTATATTTCTTTTAAACCTCCCCCAACCCCGAATAATCAGGATGTTCATTCCAAACTTGATTAATAAATTTCAAAATACTCAGTTAATCTCAAAAAATACATTTTACGTAATGGATTAAATTCATGACGGTCACATGATAAATATAAACACGTGTTCTACATTGAATTCAAAACGGCCATTAAATGAGCTCGTACTTTTTATTCTATTTGTAAAACTTAGGTAAAATTTCAAATTGCATAGTTGGATAAAGATGCTCTAGAGTTGTAAAAAGAAATTTCTGCAAAAAGATTTTAAAATTAAAGAAAAAAAAAGTCTTGTTTTATACATTTACTTTTAAATAAAGTGGGACAAATATTAATTTTTTTAAAAAAAAGTTTCTGTAAAAAGCGTAATTTGGCAACAACGAAGTGCATGAACTGATTTGCTGAAAATAGATAATTGTATTTATCGTGACTATGACGTCATATGTGTTTTTGAACTTGATTGGCTGAAAACACGTGGTTTGAAATTATCATGTGATTATGACGTCACATGAATTTAGTCCATTGGATTCAAAGCACAAATACATAATACACAATCATATAGTAAGTTTAAGGTAAAAGAATAATTATATGTATACAGGTTTTTAATTTTGAGTTGAAAATTTAACAAAAATGTCCATCCCTGCTAGGAAATATATTAACAATTTTGATCAAAGAAAACTTAGAAATTTAAAAAATTCAGCGTTTTGAATTCTTTAAATTTTTAATTAAATCTAGCAGCGTTTTTTTACATCTAATTTAAATTCGGGTTTGCAATCACGTGTCATATTTTCAATCTCGGGATTTCAGAAGTGCGTTATCCAAATCCCGAGATTAGAATTGAGCTATTTATTAAAAATACTTACATATTAGCATAGTTGAAATTGCATAATAAAATTGAAAATATAATTAAATATTGATTTAATATTATTTTAATGAAACAAAAAAAATTAATTCATCATAAGAAACAAATAAAAATAGTGCATAATGAAATTTTAAAAAAAAGCATTTCTCCATTTTTTGTGTTTTTGTAAATAAGCTAATAATAAATTAAAAGTAAAAAAAACCCTTTTTAAAACCAAGCTTTTATTTAAATACGCTAAAAAGAATAAAATAAACTTTTTCTGTAAAACTTTTTTTACTATCAACTGATAACGTCATTACACAATTTATATGATATAAAAGCTCGTCGCGAGATTAAAGTACTCTTATTTACTTAGTTTGAAATGTTTACAAATTAAAATCAATATCAGATCAGTTTACTTGTTTATCTGCAATAAATCTCGCGACAAACTTTTATGTCATATAAATTGTGTAATGACGTTATAAGTTGATAGTAAAAAAAGTTTTACAGAAAAAGTTTATTTTATTCTTTTTAGCGTATTTAAATAAAAGCTTGGTTTTAAAAAGGGTTTTTTTACTTTTAATTTATTTTTTACTTTTTAGTTATCACTGGACATGTTTCTCAGTCTGTTCATCTTATTCAACGCATCATTGTTGCTAGGTCGTTTGCCGGTTATTTTCGAACAGTCTAGCTAAATGAATTCTCGCAAAAAGAGTACAAGACGAAAAAACACAATTTTTTTCATAAATCTATAATTTTAAGCATTTTTTTTTTCAATATTCGTACAGATCTTGGGTAATATTGTTCTACACACGAAAAAAAAGTTTTATGAGATTATCTTCATAAATGACGAAGTTATTAAATGTTTAATAAAAATTTTGAGTATTTTTTTGATAAATCGTAAAAAAAAAAGTTTTCGGCATTTTATTTTTAAATTGCTGATTCTAAAAGAGCAAAGCATAAGCTGTTTTAGTACGGAATGTTCATTTAAACAAAAAAAATTCATGCGCAACAATTTAGACATTATTTTCATAAAAACGCATCGATTGTGACTCATTTAAATAAATCGTAAGAAATACAAATATTATTTTGTAAAAAAACATTATATACCATATCGGGACGAAGTAAATGATCTTTCCAATTCTGTAATTTTTTGGTCTGAGTTTCATAGATTAAAAGATAAATTTTTTGAAGAATTTCTACAATACTCCATCTCAGTTTAACTTGGCAGCATTGAGAAAGGAATACAATGTACCGATCTACTTGAAAAATAGCTCTACTTTTTTTGTTTTGAATTTAAATCCAAGAAAACAGATAGAAATTTGTAAAAAAATTGCATACGTTGTAGAAATTAGATTATTTTTACGTTATAGAAACGTAATTATTTTTTAGATAAAGCTAATTAATACAGTCAATAGCGCAACGTTATGAAATTCCAGTTTGGCTGAAAACGATTTTCGACGCCAACTTTTGTCATTGTTGTAACAATAACATTATTACAACAATGCAGACATATCAAAGTTGATCTGCATTGTTGTAGTAATGTTAATGATTTTAAAGTTTTTAATTAATATATTCTTAATTAATTGCAATATCGGAATATTAATGGTCAAAACATGCATTGTCATCCAAACTAAACGCATATACAAAATTTCAGCTCAATGGGATAAAGATATCAGCTTCAAAATTGAGTTGCAAGATTCCACCCGAACAAATTACATACATACATACATACATTGTAAGTACTTGTAAAAATAACATTGTACATTGTAAGTAATTGTAAAAGCTTGTAAAAACACAGCTCCTTCCGGCGTTTCATTGTTGAAACGGCTTCTTATTTTTGTTACACATTGTTCTGCCGAAGAAAATGCACGTTCGGATTCTTTACTAGTAGATATTACCATCATTAAATTTGAATTTTTGATGACAGTGTCTCAAATCTGATAGGCGCATTGGTGCATATACCTCTTTGATAACTTTATTCAGTTCTTCTGCTACACTTAAGAATTTTGAACACACATGAATTTTTGAAAAATGATCGATTTTGACTTTTTTATATTTTTGAAAAGTTTAAACATTTCTGCTTAAAATGGTATATGATATATGGAAATACAATAATTAGAAGTATTTTTATTTATTTTTTAAAAGAAAGCCACTTTCTTTGACGCGTGACAGGTGCTCCTCGAGGGGCACCTGTCTTTCATCATGCTTAATTTTTCGATAACAGCGCGATTTGTTTTGTCCACAATTAGTATAAAAATTTTTTTACACATAAATAAAACGATTTTTCTTTGAAGAAAGGAAAAGACAATTCAGCTCAGTTATTATTATTATTATTTTTTTTTTTTGGTTTGTTCTAAAATGGGATTATTCTTGCTTGAACTTGATAATTGTGAATTCTAATTTATTTATCCAGAATTTATTTTCTCTTTAATCCACGTTTTACATTAAATTATTTATCAGTATTTTATTAACCACAAAATTATGCAGAGATCTTAAAAATATTTAAAAATCTCAAAAGTGCCGGCGTTTAAAAACTGATTGCTCAAAATGTTCCAGCTATCACTTCAGACAGCACAGAAACTGTTATTCAAAGTGCTTCAAAATGAAAACTTATTTCAAACAACAGTTTATATGAAGATATGGTAGGAAGTAATGAAAAAAATGTTTTAATAGAATTAAATTTATTGAATAAAGCCTTATTGAACTTTGCTGTTTGTAAAAACTGTGGCCACTCCATCTCATTGGAGGCTTCTGAAAGAGTTGGAATTGTGTATTATATGGAACTTTGTTGTAGTTTTTGCGCAAAAAAACAGGGTTTCCATACGTCAACTAAATTGAAAAATAAAAATACACTTTTCCACTCAAATATCAGATTGGTATTGCTTTCAGATCTATTGGAAGAGGTCGTTCAGCTGCAGAAACATTCTGTGGGCTTAAGAACTTGCCATCACCACCTGAAAAATTCCGTACTTATATAGAATTGTTGTTCGACTCTTCTAAATTTACCTGTGAAAAATCAATGAGAAATTCTGTTGAGGAGGCAACACGAATAGAAGGTAGACGAGACATTGTTGTTGCCTTAGATCAGGGGTCGCCAAACTTTTTTGATCATCGCCCCTATATAATTTTTCGAAATCTCCATAGACCCCCACAATTGTAATTTTCAGGTAATTAAAATAAAACTATATATTAGTCTAAATATTTAATAAATCAGAAACAGTAAGTAAAGTAGCTACAGATTTTGTACTTCTTAATGAGATGAGTGTGCCTGGTGTTTCTTGGCAAGGTTCGCTATATTGGCTTCGAAATTAGTCAATTTTAACCGTAAATCCCCTCGAAGCTCCACATTTAATTTATTTCAGTTTTTAGTTAAAATTGAATTAACGTGACTGAAACCGGCTTCAACCATATACGAACTTGGAAACGCCAGCATAAATGGCTGAGCCATTTCGTAAAGTTTCACATATTTTTGCTTTATATTTATATTAGTTCCAAAATTTATGTATTGTCAAATTTTTAATAAGCGTTTTTGCTTCAAGATCGGACAATAGTTCAGCAAGCTCATCTTGTATGTTGATGTCGACGTTATCAATTTGCGCCGAAAATGGCACAATAATCCAATCAGGGATGTCGATGTTTTCCAAATCAACAAAGCGCAGTTTAAAATTGTCGCTTAATTTTTGAAGATGATTTGTATATATTTCCAAGTCTCTTCTTTTATTTTTAATTGTTGCAGATTTGAAAAATACTTATAATCTTACGTAGCAATGAAGATCTAAATAAATTTAATTTTATTTGAAAGCCTAACAGTATTGTCCGAGCTTGGATAATTATTACATCTTTTCCTTGCAGTTTTGTTTGAACGTCATTAAATTTTCCAAATAAGTCTGCTAAATAAAAAATATGGTTCTTATTATTTTGGAGTTCATTGCTTAGAACAGGATTTATTTCGTTCAGAAATTCTGTCGTGGAGTCAAATAAATTGACGAGCCGTTGCAAGCATACACCTCTAGACAACCATCTAACCTCGGTGTGCAGAAGTAATCGGTTAAATAACTCATTGTTTTCCTCACAAAGTTTGGCAAATAATCTTGATTTAAGAGGTTGAGCTTTAATTTGATTAATAGATTTAATACAAAACTGTAAAGCTTCATGTAACTCTGAACTCAGATATTTTCCTACTAAGTTGTGTCTATGCAACACACAATGAATAGTACGAATACCGGGTACTTTTTCTTTGAGGCATGTAGCAAAACCTCGGTAACGCCCTACCATAGAAGGTGCGCCATCTGTAGCTACTGCTATTATATTTTCAAGCGGAATGTCATATTTATTTAAATATTCTTGTAAACATCTAAAAATTGTCACTCCCTTCCCATCGGTTTCAAGATATTTAGCAAATAAAAATTCATCAATGACTTCTCCTTTAATTTTACTGAAATATCTAACATACGCCATAAGAATAGCAGAAACGCCAAAAACAGATTCATCAAGTTGTATAGAGAACTTGCAATTTTTTAGCTCCGAAACTACTGTGTTTTCTATTTCTTCGGCCATTTCGTCAATACGCCGTTTTACAGAATTTGCACTTAATGGCAAAGACTTTAAAACATTAGTAGAGTCTTTTTTCATCACATTCTCAATGACGTCTAAAATTGCAGGTACTACAAATTCTTCTGCGATTGTGTGGGGTTTTCCCCTCTTTGCTATATTAAACGAAATTTTGTACGAAGCAATTAATCCTCCTTCATTTTCAATTTCAGTAGACTGTTTCATAAAACTTTTTAGAGTTGGTCGACATGTGAATTTTTCTTTGAGTTTTTTGAAAAATTCTAATTCTTCATTTTTTTATCTGAATGAAGCCTTTCAAGATGATCTTTCATTTTTGACGGTTTCATGTATTCATTTCCAAAAGTTTTTACGCATATAAGACACATAGGAATAGTTTCATTTGTCGGTGAACAAATAAATCCAAATTTTAAGTAATCCAATGAATAATACCGACATTTCTTTTTAGATACTGAAGCTGTCATTTTTAAATTAGAGTTTTGTAAATAAGTTAAAATTAAGTTGGTATATTATACTAATCCACATTATTAAAGCTTACCTTTTCACAAGTAACAATGATTAAAATTGATATCAAAACTAAACGAATAGTTTTATAGAAACAATAACTAATTATCCAATGGTAGATATAATAGTAGTAATAATGACACTACAAGCATTTAATACTGTTCACAGTTCACAAATATAGCTGAAAATGCATATGATATTTGCGTTTGTAGCATCCAGTGTAGAATTGGACAGGCGCACATATGCATCTGACTCATATGCAAGGCTCGTATGGTTTGCGATGGAGACAAAGGGCGAACCAACGACACGATGCGTAACTGCCGTATAAAAAAGAAGAAAACTAAAAGAACTAAAACCACACACATAAGAAGAAAGAAAACGGAGTACTGAAGATTCCCTTCGCGCTTAATGCATAGAAAGCCAACGGCAGTGTCGTCGCTCGCCAAGTCTGCGCCAAAGGCTCCTAATTGGTTGATGGGTTCGCCAGCAAGAGACACGGATAAGCCTCAATCGCTCTTCTGGCTACATACTATGAGTCGTGCAAATTACAAACTGGTCACAAGGTCAAGTTGTGACGTCACGGTATACGTACGAAAACCCATAAGGAAAAAAGGTGCAGATTGTTTTCAGATTTATTATTTTATTTTCAAAAAGAATATAATATTTAGTCAATTATAAAAATGTTTTAAATTTTTACGTACGCAGTTAGATATGTGTGATTTACGTATTAAGAACTGTTTTTCCTTCGAGTCCCAATAGACCCCCATTCGACCCCTTGGGTCAGATAGACCCCATACTGTTGTTAAATAGACCCCTAGGGGTCTATATAGACCACTTTGGCGACCCCTGCCTTAGATGGTTCATGGCAGAAAAGAGGATACCAGTCCCTCAATGGTATTGTTACAGCTACGAGTGTTGATACTGGAATAGTTATTGACTTTGAAGTGTTTTCGAAGCATTGTCGGTGCAAAACTGCATTTAATTCTGTTCATAAACCATCATGTATTGCCAACTATAGTGGAACAAGTGGAGACATGGAAGTGAAAGGTGTAACGGTGATATTTGAAAGATCCGAAGCTCATTCTGGCATTCGTTACACAAAATATTTGGGCGATGGAGATTCAAGAGGTTTTTCATCAATACTTGCCCTGAATCCTTATGACACTCAAGTAGAAAAATTAGAGTGCTTTGGGCATATCCAAAAGAATATGGGTACCCGTTTTTTGAATCTCAAAAGAAAAAACAAAGGGAAAAAATTACGGGATGGAAGAAGCCTAAGTGGACGCAATCGACTCACCGACATTTTAATTTCAAAAATTCAGAGGTATTATGGTATGACCATTAGAAACAATATCAATGATTTATACAACATGAAAACTGCTGTTTGGGCTGTTTATTTCCATCTTTTGTCTATAAATGAGAGCCCTCAACATGGATTGTGTCCCTCGGGTACTAATTCATGGTGCAAGTTTCAGAAAGAATAAACTGAATTTAACGAAAAGCATTATGACCATAAAAAACATACCCATGTGCCATCTTTCCTCATGAATGAAATTAAGCTAATTTTTAGAGATTTAGCTGACCCTAAGTTATTAAAAAAATGTCTACATGGAAAGACTCAAAACACCAATGAGTCAGTTAATAATACCATATAGTCAGTCATTCCAAAATCTACGTTTGTGGAGTTAAAAACTCTAAAATTAGGGGTAAATATGGCAGCTGCACAATTCAATATGGGCCATGTAGCCAAATTAATCATTTTAAAACATTGTGGTATTGAACCAGGTTTTAATTGTGTGTCACGCTTTAAAAAATTAGATGCACGTAGGATTCGTGTAGCCCAACAAAAGCATCTTGAGATACAAAAAAAAAGGGCTAAATTGCTAAAAATAATGGAAAAAAAAGAAAATTAGAAGAGTCTTTTGTAGAAGCAGAGGGCAAAGAAAATGGTTCATATTTCTCTGGAAAGTATTAAAAAAGGTAAATCGTCGAACATTACAAATTTTTACTTTAAAGCCTGTTTTCTCAAAATGCAATATTTTTCCCTTTATGTATCTTTTCTCAGAAACTAATTAATGTAGGGTCCTCAAATTTTCACTAAGTATATTTTCAACATGTTTATACATTTTAATGGAGAGGATAAGAAATATCTAGCAAACCTTTTTAGATAACGCCTTTTTAAACTAAATTTTAGAGGGGGGGGGGGGAATTGGACATTTTTTAAAAAATTCATAATTATTTTAATTTTTAGTAAAAAGACAAAATCCTCAATTAAAGTCTTATTGATAGTACATATAACCTACTGTAAAAATTTCATCTATCAGAAGCTGGTAGTTTCTGAGTTAAAGGTACATAAACTTACGCAATTTTAACATAGGCTCCTATAGAAAGTGCCGGACCCCCTTAATGGTTTTTGTATATAAATTGGTCCAATTATTGAATCAGAGTGTGATCAATTCCAAGTGTTACCTCATTTGAAATTGTAAATCCAGTGGCATGAGCTGTTAGTAATGCAATGGGATTTTAAGTGCATTAAGTCTTCCAAGCAGGTCCGGTATTAATTAACGGCATTTAATTGAAGAAGGAACTGTGACAAAATTTATTCTTGAGATGCAGCTTATATTATTGTGTAAACATTGCAGTGAGCCACTTAGATCTGTGCGACATTCTCCCGTACGAAAAATGACAGCTGTGCATTTGTTTTTTTTTACCTATAGCACACTTTTAATTGAACAAAAAATTCTTCGTACATATTTCATAAGCAAAATATAATTATTTGAAAAATTAAATTCCTAGAAAATTTTATGAGAAAAATTTTTTAAATATAATTTAGACAAAAATTAAATCCCGAGATTTTGGGATTGAAAAAAAACCGGGATCCCGGGGTTTTGGAATTCCGGGATCTCAGGGCTGAAAACCCTACTATATATCTTTCAAAAATTTTAATTGTCTCTGTCCAAGTTAGCTGACACCGTACATCCTGAGGATGGGAGAAATGTCTGTTTTCTTCTCCCCCCCCCCCGACTCACGATGGGGAGAAAGTTACAGAAGAAAATAAGAGAAAACACATACCAAATTTCACGGTTAAACATACACACCCGCCTCGAACCCTTCAAGGTTCAACATGTAAGAAACCTGACATTAAACGTATGCAGTACAAAAAAAGTAAATAAGATACATTAAATGTAATACCAGATTCACAATACTTTGAAAAAAAATTTCAAAACATAATTCAGACAAAAATTAAATCCCGGGATTAGTTATTTTAATCCCGGGATCCCTGGATTTCGAAAAACCACCGGGATCCCGGGGCTGCAAACCCTAATTTAAATGTATCACTGTTTCAATTCCAAATGATTCATAGAACTTTTACCAGACTCTCACTTTTTTCACCACATCGCTTATGTCAGGGGTACTCGACATTTTTTTCCGCTGCGCCACATGCATATGACAGCTATTTCACGCGGGCCGCAATATGAGAATTAATGAAAAATAAAACGCTATAAGGCCAAGGCATTTAAAAGTTGTCAGTTAAAATGTGGAAAATTTATCAAAATACAAAAAATCATTTTTGGCTTTTATTTTATTACTGTATTAACCTCTCTATCAAACACGTACACACAAATTTCGGTTTTATGCATTTTTTACTGAGTTATGGGGTAGTTTCTATTTCCTTTTCATTCTTGACCAAGCTATTCAGTTAGTGTAGTGAAACGCACTGTAGCTGTTCCAGTATTATATTTGTTATTACTAACAATTACAGTTACAAATTGGGGGGACGTGCAATTCGTACTCGTGTGACATCAATAGCAAAATAGATAGATTTGATTACTTGATTGGTAGAATTTCCGAGTAAATTTTTAATACATTTTTCTTAAGCAATTGAATTTCTGAGGCATGGTTGGCCACTCAGAAAAGACCAGTGGGCCACATGCAGGCCGCACGTTGAGTATCACTGGTTTATGTGTTCTATAATTTTCTACAAGCATTGGCATTTTTTAACTTCCGGAAATTCATATTTGCATCTTTAAGAATTTCTAGAGAGTTCGAACACCTCACTAACTAGCTCTGAAGAGCCTGAGGACATGTCGTCAACATACAAGGAAGAGTTCAATCAGTGGCGTAACTACCAATGGGATAGGCGGTGCCGTGCACCTGGGCCCTCAAGCTCAGGGGGCCCCTGGACCCTAACCACCAAGCAAGCTGAACTTGCGATAATTTCTCCCAAAATAAAATGTTGCAACACAACTATAATCCTGGCAACTCAGTTGAAAGTAATTTTGAACTTCTTGTATAGAATTCCCCTAAATTCTTTCTTTTTTTGTATAATGTTGCGAAATTTACTTATTGTAAGTTTATTCTATATTTTTTTCATTTTTCTGTAAGCAGTTACTTGAAAATAAACTTCAAGTTCCATGAAAAATCTTACCATACTTATTATTACATCTTTAAAAACCTACACAGAAAGCAATTCTTTTCTTTTTGTTACATTCTATTTTTAATAACAATATGATTCATTATAAGCTAGTTTCCTGTTTGAATATTTCACAACTACTGGGATCTGCTCTAGATTGATGTAATTTCGTCCCCTCTCCTCTGCTCTTTTGCAGAGGTATTTTTTTTAAAAATTATTATTGCATTTTCTTGATCTCATGCTTATTTTTTATTTCATTTCGTGTCTATATCTGTGGACCATTTTGTAGTTTTAAGCCCTCCTGTGTAAGAGCTCGATCCCCCTCCTGAGTTCAGTATTTTTCGAAATTTTCCCTTTGCTACATTCTACATTTTCGAATATGGTGTAAAGGTAAGCATAAATGGGCTCGATGTTATTCCAAACGCTGCACGAATCATTCTCAAAATTTTGCAAGATTTACTGTCCTCTTTCTTCGAAAACCAAAAAGTCTTATAGTTTCAATTTTGCTCTGCTATTCCGAATTAAATGCTTCCTGAATATCACTACAAAATTCTATACTCATATTCCCGAAATTGTAAAATATCATTTATAATTCGCATATTCGAAGATGGCCCAGAAAAAAAGACAGTCATTCAAAGATTTGTTATCTCTACAATTTAACAATGCGTCAAAAAACATGCGGACTTTAATGAATTCTTCACCAGTTCGACTACCCCACACAATAAGAATTAGTTACAATTTCTGACGGACATTTTTCAACAATATTCTCTTTTATCTGATCCTTAAAACATTTAAACATTCATTGTAAGGACAGTTATTCTCTTTCACTTTTTTTTTTTTTGACTTTCAAATCTTCGTTTCACTATTGCCCAATTATTGTGTAAATCGCTTGACCTTTCTTCCCAAAATAATTTTGTTTCATGCATCCAGTTATTGAATTTTAAATTGTTCTTAATCGGAAATAAAATTTTGTGCATCGCTATCTGAAACACTCTTTTCAATGTCATAAATTCTCATAGATTTCAAGTTCCAAAATGGGGTCAACTTTCAATCAACTTTGTTTAAATTGCTTTCTAAATAACGAACATCAGGGGAACTCAACCTTTTTTTTCTGCCAGGCCGCACACATATGTTAGCTATTTCACGCGGGCCGCAAAATGAGAATTAATGGAGGGGAGGGGAGAGAAATGCTTTAAGACCAAGATAACATAGAAAATTTAAAATGTGGAAATTAATCAATTCCTATTTTGCTTTTTTGTTCAATTATTAGTTCTTATGTTTTTTATTTTTGTCAAATTTTTGGAAGCATTTAAGAATCAATCTTTCACAATTTCTGCATCAGAAAACGCCTTCATATGGTTACCAATAACATAACAAATTTCAATAGGTCGCCTTTGTTGCCGTTGTGACATTACCACTGACAAAACACTTTTTTGCTGTTGTAAAGATTTTTCAAGAAAGCCTATTAATCATCTCTTAAGAGATCTTCAAGGAAAAGTGTTATAGAACGATTCCTGTTTATTTGTGTATTTTTTTAGTACGTTTCGTGACAAATCAAACAATTTCTCAACCATGCTTGTTTTTCACTAAATAGTCAATTTCCCAATCGTCTTGAAACAATTTAATTTCTTCGAATATTTTTGTCTTGCAAGATACGAAAGATAGTTAAAAATTAGTTCCACTCATAAAATAGAGTGGGTACTCCACTGTTGTCTATTATCACTAATCAGAAAAAAATATATCAATTCGCACCCATACGACATCGACAACAAAAAGTTGGATATATTTAATTTTTTAACAAACCACCAAATTTTAACAAATGAATGAATTTCTTAGAGCAATGGGCCATTTAAATAGGCCCGGTGGGTCACAGGTTGAATATCGTTGACTTACATCCACTGGAGAATTCCCGAAAATGGAATCAATCAAACGCAAATAATGTTTTTGTTATCTTTTTTTTCCACTTGATGAAGTTGCCAAAGATATTGCCTATTAACAGTGAAATATCGTTTAAATTTGATTTATTAACGTCTGAACATTTTTAGTACTAAGCGTCTGTGTTTTATTTCATCCACTGACATTCTAAATGGGATATCAAAAATGATTTCACTCACCAAGGCTTTTATCCTTCCCATTAGTGATTTCCTTTTCAAGGTCACCGAAATGATGTGCGAGACTGCGGTAAACAAACCAAAAATATACACCAATAAATTTTCCTCTCTTAAAATGGGTAATTTTAATTCAACACACACAGTCAAGTATTTTTCTTTTTAAAAATTTTTCAGACGGCTAAGAAATATATTTCTCTTATCTTTAAAACAGCTGCGCGTAATTTTCAGTAACACTTCATTTTCAAATGTTCAGTAAAATACGTTCAACGCGAAAACACTCAAGATAAATATCGGTTAGCACGAAACAATTCAACAATCCCGACAAACCTAGAGGCTTTCCTGCATTTTTTTCTCTTTACACGAAAAACAAAAATCGCTTAACACGATTTTTTTTTTAAGTGAAAACTTCTTTTGCGGCGTTGGGCACTTTTTGGTAGGGGAAAATATGAGTTCGCGTCACCGACATTCTCTGACTGGCGCATGCGCAGTGTGTTGTTCGCCTTAGAAACTTTTTGGATGGGTGATATCTCGTGCGTTCGCGTCACCGACATGCTTATAGCAGTGTATCTGTAGCTATGCAGCTGACGTATAGTGCTGTGTATATCTTATAAGTGAAATTGAATGGATTTGGTGAAAAGTTCAATGTGTTTTTCTGTGCATTGTTGAAATAGTGTTTTTGTTTAATCATTATTTGAATCGTTTAATTGAAGAATCATTGTGCGGTACAAGAGTGAGTACTAAATAAATGTACTAATTTTTTTAAGATAAAAAATTTTGTTCAGAAAATTATTTAAAAACTCTTATTTATTTTGGCGTTTGAAATTTTTATATTATTTAAAATTATTTTAAATCTTTGTATTTATTCTAGCGTTTTAAAATTTGCATTATTTATTTTCTAATATTTAACCTCTGTAATTCATCACGCAATCCGGATTAGTATTTCACAGTGGCTTAGACGTTTTCTTATTACTGTGGTAAAACAGATTTCTAGTTATTCAATGATATTTTTATCGTGGATTTTGAAATTAAAAATTTTATAAAATCTAATAATAATTCAAAATTAATGTATTGAAGTTAAAAATATGGTTATTAATCCAAATAAACATCATTAAAGATCAACAAGTCATCTAAGGATCTAACGTTACAATTGAAAATGTTACAAAACAATACACTACAAACGGTAACCAAAATTTTTCTAGAATTCATCTCCAACAAGAAAGGATTATCCATACTTCCATTCAATTGTTAAAGTTTGCATGCGCATGCAGCTGACCTAAAAAATGATGCTATCGTAAGAAAGTCAAATGTTCTGCTTTTCTCAGAAATTCGTATGAAAAACGAAAATCCACTTGATATTCCGAATTTCAACTTTGTTGTAAGTTATTAAAGACCGGAAGTTCCAGCAGCAGCGTAGCTATTTATCAGAATACTCAAGATATGTCACACTTCATCACTTCACATATAGACATACATACTAAATTCACTAGAAGCATCGGTGTTAATGTTTCTAATATGGCGAAATATGCGTTGCTCGTTGCGATTCCGAGAATGGGCAATACATATTTTTGGTTACCGTTTATATTTCACCTGGAAAATCTATGAGACAGATTCAACAATTTTTATTCGAAAATTTGATAATTTATACAAAAGATGGTTCTGAAATACTCGAAAAAAGATTTGGTGAAAAACATATGATAATGTACCGATGATTTTAAGTGGAGACTTCAATATTAACTTTGCAGAGGATAAAAATCTACCACTAATTGATTTCTAAATGAAACAATTTAAATATGTCTAATGATCGAAAACTCAGTACAACAAAATATAAAACAACGATCGATGCGGTTTTTACGCGATACATGATAAATTTGAATCAAACTTTTTCTTTTCTTACTTTAGTTACCATAAGTCTATTGTATCTTTTTTAGAACAAAATGAAATAATTCAAAGTACAAAATGTCTAAGTATTGTTGAAATTAATGATGACAATGATGCAAACAATTAAAATAATGTTAAAAATCAAGTACATCCATAAATAATATGATTGTATATTAATTTTTATTTCAATTGAATTGTATTTTGTATATTTTCTCATGATCTTGTACAACCCGTAAGATATTTTGTCGTAGCCTTTCGCTACCCCTAAGATTATCAACTCCCCTTTGCGTATTACCTGAATCCGAACGTGTTGAATGATTAATAAATTTAGTACTCATTTTAACAAATCAATCTTTTATTTATTGATTTTTCTTAATTAAAAGATTACACAAATACTATTCAATTTTAAGAACAATAAAACACAGTGGAGAATGAGAAGGGTTCAATAATCATGAACGACGGAATCCTATCTGAATCTACGAAAGATCGACGCGTACAATTACAACTACACACTTATACTTAATTGGAATCAATAACTAACCTGATTTCTTATGTTATGGCAGGTTCATCTAGTTGGTTCTTTAAGATCTTGATTGGGTCAACTTGAAGTCAGGATTCTTCGTTTTAAGAGGCAACTTATTTCTTAGCTATTCCCGAAGTTCTTCTATGATCTTTATCCACGACGATGCGTTAGATTCTATTCACCACATCTACGTTTACACTTGAAAGTATTTTCTCATTTCATTTCATTCTCTCTTTTCTAACTCGCTAAACCCGAATTTATATAAAATATCCCATTTGCATAAATCACGCTTTGGCTCGCGGTGGAGATTGGTTGAAATAAATAAAATATTAAAGAATATGAGGAGGTTAGTGAAACGCGTAAGAACCCGTCACAATTTGAATAATAAAAAAACCATATAAACATGTATTTAGTTGTTGCTCGGAGTGTCAATAAATGTGAAAACCAGGTTGATGTTGTTAATTTTAATTGAAACATTATGAAATTTCAAATTTTAATTCTAAAAGTTTTCACTTCTATCGGCAGTCTCCATGACTGCCTTTTTTTTTTTGTTTTTTGGAAACGAACAAAATTTGGATAAGACCAGCCGTTCAGGCTGATTTAAAAAGGGTGTGGAATAAAAAAGAAGTCATTTCACATGTTTCTTAGAATGGAGGCTAACTTTGGCTTTGAAATATCTTCGAATTAGCCTGTGACACGAGCCCTTTTTGTTTATCTAATCTACTTTTACCCTCCATCCTTACAAAAAGCCCTCGTGTTTCTAACCATTGCGACGTCAATATATTCTCTCACTCTCACTCACTCCATCCTTACAAAGGTGTGATGCTTACCATTTCCAGGATACCTAGATAGATGACGATAAAGACATTTTTGCCTTCTGATTGGTGTGCAAAGTCATGAGTATGCAGTATACACATTACACATATGTGCAGTATACACATATACAAGACAGATAACGATTCTGTTTTGCGACTGCTCTACAACCGTCCTTGTATGCAGAGTCTAAAATCACCATTTTGCTTGGAATGAAAGTCTGAAAGGTAGGTACAGTAGAACGTCGTTTATCCGAGCGTCAAATATCCAGACCCGGTTCTTTTTTGTCAATTATATGCACTGAATATGAAAAATGTACCTGAAAAATGCATAGAATAAGCTGTGCCCAGATTTAGAAGGCAAAAAAGACTTCAATGATGACCACAGGGAGGAGATTACCGACTTTGTCCAATCGATCCTAGTATTTCAAGTATGCGATGAAGAAGTTGTAGAAACCTGGATGGCATGCGATACAGAAGACTGTGGATTTTAAATGCTAAATGATGACGAGATTGTGACTTCCGTGCAAGAAGAATCCAACCCTTTTGACGATGAAATGGATGAAGACGAGGTCAACACAACAGCAACGAAAGTAGCAAGGGGTCATCAAATGCTAACGCGTTTTTCTGCGTTAGAGACAGCTATGCAGTGATACGAACAACAATCAGTGCTGTCCTACTTAACTACTGCAGCTGCTCAAGAGAATCAGAGACCTTGCAGCGAAAAAACGAAAGTGTACAAAGGTACAGCGAAAAATAAGTAATTATTTTCCACAATAAAGGTAAAATTGCGACATTTGGCACCTATTTTGCTTTTTCTTCAAGCACGTTTCCCGTATGGGATGATTTTCAATATTCGTATAGTGTCCGGTTTCATATACTGCATGGATCGCATTCGGTTATCTGAACAATCGCGTATCCGAATGGTGTCGGGTCCCAATTGATTCGGATAAACACGACGTTCTACTGCAAAATAAAAAATTATAAGGTGAAAATAGAATTTGACGAGACACTATATGACAGAGTTATCAATTTCTTGGTGCTGGTTGTTTCAAGATTAAAATGTGAAAAAAAATTAGCATTTAAAAAAAGAAAGATTTAATTTTATAATTTAAATAATTTAACGATACGAACATTTTTAACGTTGTCCATTGTCCTTGAGTGAAAAGTGAAGATTAAAGGATTACATATTGTAGAACACCGTATGTATATATATATATATATATATATATATTATATATATATAAGTGTATCAACGTGTTTGGACACTTAAAAAATTAATTACAAATATGGAAGTCATTTTGCGATACAAAATGATCAGGGGCGTAGCTATCACCCTATCAATGATACGGGGCCCCCAATCTAAATGGGCTCCAACATGTAAGCGAGAAATCGTAACATAGTAAGGTGGGCTTGAAATGGGCTATCGAGAAATTTTTGATACAGGGCCCATTCTCCGGACTAGCTACGCCAGTGAAAATGATGCAATTCTGGAAGTAATCCAGATTTTCTCGTGTCCATTTTCTCATACGGTAATTGAAGATCATGTGATAAGTTATGTTTAGCCAACAGACAATGATTTGTTGTAGTTCGCCTCAATCTCAAATGGCAGTTTCAAAATCGCTTAGACTTGCTTTGGTGAGTTTTTTTTTATACTCACATGATTGTGTATATAATGGTGTTCAAAATTAAGAGACTTTTTCGATTTTGTCGATTATCTCTAGAGCTACTGGACAAACTTTAATAAAATTTGTCATGCATATAGGACTAATATAATGCAAAAAAATATCATTCAGAGGTTAAAAGACACACGCGCAACCATGCTCAACATTCATCGAAGTCGGAAGGTATGAAACAACAGTTGCAGGGTATAACCAAAAAAATTGATGAATAGGGGGTATGGTTCCCTCTTTCAGATAAACAGGCCTCATATCGTGATTTTATACTTGAAATAACAGAATTGCTGCCCAGCTGGTATGGTGGATATGACCCTCGGCTTGTAAACGAGTGGGCTTGGGTTCGAATCCAGAATAAGGCATGGATGTATTTTCTTCGGGAAAAGAAGTTCGACTTTCACCTGAAATGGACTCCCGTCTCGAATGGAAAGCAGCACAACCCTTCTGTTATATGCTGGGATCATCTTTTGTAATAAATGTCTATATTCTTCTGCTTATATTCTATGTTTCTGTTCTTCCATCTCTCGTCTTTCACATGTATTCCAGGGTGAAAACACACAACCAACAGAACTTATGAGTTCCTGTGGAAATTAATCCCACTCGTTCAGCAACTCTGTTTTCAAATCTTGGATGGTTTTCGGAGGGGATTGGCGAGATATAATTGCCTCCCCATAACGTCTCAAGCATACTCTACATGGATGAAGTCTGGAGATTTAACTGACCTATCCATTCAGCAAATACCCTCACTTTCCTGAAATTCATCGACCAGATGAATGTGCCTCGCATTGTCATCCATTAAAATAAAATCAGGGCCAACTGCACTCTTGAAAATTTGAACATAGGACTCCAAGACCCCCCTCTATACTTTACATCAGTTACAGTGCCTTTTGCAAAGACATAGTGCCATCCACAGTGATGCCTGCCCAAACCGTCATGCCTCCGCTATTGTAATGGTTGATTTCTCGCACATTGGAGGGCACACACACACACATCCTTGGCTCTCTCTCCAATATATTCTCGCCGTACTTTCAAATGTGTCTTATGATGAGTAGATTCCATGATTATGATTCTTTTCTATTAAACTATGAAATTTTTATTTAGTAGTGTCATTTGATATCATCTGCAAAGTACCTGTACAGAAACAGCAATATTATTGAACATAAATTTTATTACTTTAATATGTATGAATATATTTTAACAATGCTAGTCTACTTATTACTGTGTTCCAATAAATCACAGTTCAAAAAATTTGAGAAATATCATTAAGGTGAGTGAGGGAGAGTTATACTAACGTCGCACTAAAACGCAACACGAAGGCTCAGTGGCGTAACGTACACCCCCGCATTGGGGGGCAGGGTTCTAGGGGGCCCCAAAGCTTGACTGCCACCACCCTATGTAAACTCCAATTTGGGAGCCCAAATCCTAACTTTGCAGGGGACCAAATGTTCTCCGTTACGCCACTGCGAGGGCTGTTGGTGACATCGAGGAATTTTGACTTCTCAATTGGCTTGTAATTACTTTTACATGGAAATTCATGTAAATATAAATTAAGTTTAAAATTTCGATACTAATTTCCGTGTTGCCATATCTTGAGCAGCTTTTTCAAATCTACTCGGTGCACACTCAGCAACTCTCGAACAAAAAGGAGCAAGCAGAACGCTACCATATAATACTTGTATAAGACATATTCAATATATTTATCAACATATCATTCGATATACTTATTGCATGTGCGTGTAAATGTTTTATTCAGTTCGGCGCCAGATTATCCAAATCTAAGAGCTGCATAATTTTGCATATTTCAATTGCACCTGCTTCTTTCAAATGATTATCATAGCCTGAATCTTATGACGTATTTTACCAACTTTTTCTCTTTTTCGTGTCAACAACCTTCGAAAGAGAGCAACGACAGAAATTATTTAAAATATGATTCATGTTTGTTTAAAGGCGTCTTTACACGTACGGAAAAATAATAACAGCTTTATAAATATACTTTATCCTGAAATAACTGAAGTTGACTGGTTTCTCGGATTGTCCACAGAAACATTTCCTGTTTACTTGTGGACAATTTTGATTGTAGCAAGAATACATTAAATGCACGTTTAATCTAGTTTAGTTAATATATTTCTAAAAAAATTAAAAATATATTCTCTTTACACAGTTTGTGCACATTTTAAGCAGCGCGCCAGCTTGTAGAGCTTTGTGGGCCAATTTGATATTTGGTGGACCACTAAGAAGATTAAACTCTATATGGCGTTCCATTATAGCTATATTGTCACTTATCCACTTCTCTATTTACGTTCCCATATCACATGAAAAGTAAAAACAAATCGGTAACAAAAAGCAATTTCAAAAAACTGATATCTTATACCTCCTATTTACCAGGGTTGACAACTC
Source organism: Trichonephila clavata (assembly GCA_019973975.1). NCBI lineage: Eukaryota > Metazoa > Arthropoda > Arachnida > Araneae > Nephilidae > Trichonephila > Trichonephila clavata. The sequence continues at coordinate 75,284 of BMAO01036691.1, read as the reverse complement.
TCACTTTCAATAGATACACTTGCAAAAGTAACTTAAAATTCGTTAAACACAGAAAGGATTTTGCTGAAAGTAGTAGCTAAAACTTTTTAAAAAGTATAAGCTATGTTCCCTATTATGTATTGTTACTCGAATCTTCATAAAAGTATAAATAATGTCCCAGTTTTCCTGCGGACCATCAAAACTTTTTCACGCACCACCGGTTAGAGAACGTTGCTACAAAAAAGCAATTGACACATCATCAAATCTAAAAATATCCTGAGAAATTTAGTATAAAGAATACCTTTAGTATATATATAGTACGTATATAATAGGGATTTGTGGATCTATTTGTAATAAAATACGAATAAGTTTTTGCAAGATAAAGATAATAAAATTAACAGCCTTATTTAAGTGAATAATTTTCATTATACTATATGATCAATAACGATATTTTTTTAATATTTTAAACTTTATTTTTATATGGTGTAACTATAGTAAAGCAGTTTTTAATGTTTAATTTGCGTAGAATGTAATGTTATAAAATATATCCATGTATTCACATAGGGGCTGCAATATAGAAAAAACTAAATCCTTATAATGATTACCAAAATGTAAGAAATAATTACATAACTTATTTAATTAAAATTACTGATTTTCAGAAAATTTATTTTTTGTTAATTTGTTCTTCTCTTCACTTATTTATTATTATTTTTTTTTGCAGTTACAAATCCCAATATTTTAAGTTACCGTAAAATCCGGCGTATAACGCGCACACAAAAAATAAGATCGAAATTTGAGGGTGCACATTATACGCCGGGTATAAAAACGAGAGCTTTAAAAATAAAGAAAAGGTGAGCATTAAAAAAAAACTAAGACTTCTACACAGTTAGAAATACTGTTTATTCAAAACATATGACGTACCAACTAAATAATTTCACAAATGTATATGAAATTTTAAATCAAAATTTGATCGTGTATGATAAATTCGAAAACACGGTACTGCACGGTACTGCACCCCCCCCCCAACATCGTCCCCCTACTTACCTTCGTCCTTTTTCTGTCTCTATTTGAGCAGCAAATAATACATCGTCGTGTTAGATTAGTTTTCTTCTCTGTTGGGGAAATGTAGTCAACAAAGTGTCTTCTGACAAGTGCGAAGGAGGATGCTCAGCAGAAGGGGACCCTCCTTGTGCAGAAAGTTCCCTCAAGCGGTAGCCAAGTGGTCTAGGCATCGGATCGTGGCTAGCGTGTCATGAGTTCGATCCCAGTACCACTGAAGACCCGCGGTGCAGGCACGTTAAATCTGTCGAGAGCTCAAACGTCCTCTCGTTGGTGTGGTGTGGTAGTTAGGAGAGGGGGGTGCCAGCTCAGGTGTCGTCCGCGTCACTTGACCATGGTTCAAAATTACGTGGAACGTCCCCAAAAGCCCTCGTGTAGCTGAACAGTGGGACGTTAATATTCACTCACTCACTCACCCCTAGCGGTTACTTTTGAATTATTCGAAACCATAAAAAGGAGATATGAAATAATTCGGAAAAGGCCGATTGCACAGTGTAAACTTTCATAGTACCCGAGCAACACTCGGGGTGATCCAGGTTGTGACACTTCACCTGCTCGAGAATAGCCGGAAAGTGATTAATAGACTCGGCTCAGAACGATATCTCTTTTTAGGGCACTGCAGCTAAATTTTACGTCGCTACTACATTCAAACCTTTCATAACCGATCTCTTAGTTTCATTACAAACACCCTACGAGGGACGTCTTAAGGCATGGGCCAACTGGGCCCGGGCCCAGGACCTTGGCCGCAATGGGGCCTCGTTCTCAACTCAGCCTTAATAAGATGATAATTCGAATAATTTCAGAGGTCAAATGTTATTTTTGGTTGTATTCTCCGAGAAAAGGGGAATTTCGGACGATATGCCAACTGGCTACATGTGATGACCGTCGTCCACGTACAGGCCTAGGCTTACCACCATACACCATTATTACTCATTCAGTCAAAAGGTGGCAGTCGGTCGAGCTGGTATGTGTGATTGTAAATCATGCACATTTATTTGTTTCGGGTTATTGTTTGTACGATTATTTGACAACGTATGCTATTTACTGTTTACTTTTAAGAGCCATACAGTTTTGTAGGGGCCCAGGGCCTCAAGAAGTCTTCCGACGTCCCTGCACCCTGCATCAATCGAAATAGCCCTTTCAACGCCAGACTATGCAATTATTTTGTGTGTATGCTTGAGTTCAATAATTATGCATGGAAAGTTATTTTACAGGTGCTTCATCAGACATGAAAAGTTTCATTAAAATGAATTCCATTTCTTTATAACAGCATATAAAATACAGGGTGTCTACGGATTAGTTAGGCAGCTTCGTAAGTTAAGAGCTTTCGAAACATGAAATGAAATTAATCCGTTTAAAATCGGACTAGTAGTAATATGTCCTAAGTTTATTCATAGAGGGCGTTTGATGTCATAACTGACTTCATCTCTTAGCGACACGCAATCCTTCTTTGTTCGCATCACGATAATGGAGACGTACAACGGTGCTAAAAAAGCGAAATTCTGTCTGTGGTTTCATGAAAATTGTTCTGCTGTGCAGAGAATTCCTCGAATGTTTTCGGCCAATTTTTCTTTGATGAAAAGCCTGTTGCCGGAATTACTTATCTGGCCATACTACTTATTTCAATCATCAAAGAAAAAATGCCAGGAGTTTACATTTTTAAACAGGATCGTCACTACCACAACGACGTTACATCTTACCTCAATTCTGAGGTACCAGTTTGGATTGGTCGAGGAGGTGGCGACCACGATAACCAGATCTTTCAGCCCTGAATTTTTATGTATTGGGTTTCGTAAAGGATAAAGTATACACTCCACTTTTTTCTGCATCCCTTCCCGTACTAAAAGCAAGAATCTACGCTGTAATTATCGTATTTACTCGAATCTGAGCCGCTCCAGTGTTAATGCTGATGAAAATCAGGTGGGGCTCAGAATCGAAGGAAGAAGATGTGTTGGATGGGGTAAATTGAATTTCCAACCCTTTCATACGGAAAGCAGTAGCCGTCCATTCTGGCCATTTGCATCGATGGCATAACCCATTCCGCTGTTTATCTCTTTCAGTCTATCGTAAGCATCGTTGCCTGCTCGTATCCAGGAAATTTTTGTGTATCCACTTTTTTTTAATCACCTAAGCATCAAAGGTATCTGTAACAGCATCAAAATGAGCTCGCTAACACAAATACGAAAAGGGAGGCAATTTTATATGCAGGGGAAAAAAATGGAAAAACAGAGCAGCGGCCACTGAATATTTGACACGGATAAAACAAATTTACGTCGATGGCGTAAGCAAAATGATATAATTTTTGCTTGTAAATGTCGAAAAGTATTTAAGGGTACTTTTACCTTTTTTGTATTGCATTCTTTTGAAACAATTGTTGCATAACAAATGCATGGGATGACATGAAAGACGACACCGATTCCGAGGTCAGCTGTGACAATGGGAGTGAAGAGAATCATTTTCGAAACATGATACTGACGATTAGAGTAATTATAGCTTAGTGTATGTGTTTGAAAGTTTTTAATGCTGCTAAAATAAGTTAACTTCTTATTATTTCTCACTAAAAATTTCTTTAGTATCGGATATGGATAAACCTTTTACACATTTTTTATTTTTCAAAAACGTGTGGAGAATTGGGGGTGCGGTTTAGAATCGAGGGCGGCTTAGATTCGAGTAAATGTGGTATTTGATCTTGCTGACAAATCTCTGGCAAGAAATGATTTACCAATGGGGCATTTGCAGTGCAGATGAAGAAGGGAAGTGACATCGAGCATTTGTGGTAGTGGTAAACTTGAACTATTTCTCTATCTTACAACAATACGTTCTTTAATTTTCCCCCCTGTAAATTATACATGCAATAAATCATTCTTTTTGTCCAGCTAATTTGTAGACAACATTTGTAATTTGTGTATTTTAACAATGCCATGTTCTTTAATTTTTCCCCCTGTAAATTATATATATATACATGTAATAAATCATTCTTTTTGTCCAGCTAATTTGTAGACAACATTTGTAATTTGTGTATTTTAACAATGCATTTCTTAATTTTTTTTTTTATATTATTTTTTTTTTATTTTGTAACATTTGTAATTTGTGTATTTTAACAATGCCATCAACATTTTTTATCTTGAAGAATCAATATTAATAAGCCAAATTTCCTCTGGGAATCTATTTCGTTGCTATTCAGCACATGTGTATCTCCTCTCGAGCTATGGAGAAAGAACAAGAAAAAGTTTTTATGATTTTGTGTATGCTCTAATTTGTACCGGTTTCTGCACTCATTAAAAAAGTTTTTCTTGCTAACTGGATTTTTGAGTTTTATTTTTAACCATTTTATCCGTGAATGAAGATCTATCCTCCCACCAGTACATAATATACAGTGAAATACCTTTAACGCAAAAACGCTTAAGCCGAAATATCGGTTAACACGAAATAATACAATTGTCTAGGCAAACAACTACAGTCGACTCTCGATAATTGAAACTTTCGATAATTCGAAGTATATGCTCAGTCCCTAGAAAAACCCTTGATATTTTGAACTAAAACAATACGTTTTGGTACACTCAATATTTCGAAGTAAAATCTATGGCTGTCCAGACTACAACACGCGATAATTCGAAGTTATCTAAAATTTCTTGACTGTTCGAACACTCACTATCATATGCAGTGCTGTAATAAACAGGATGGAGTTTAAAAGTTTTGTGTTGTGTTGTATTTGCGTGTCTCCCCTGTAACGTAGCCCCTTTGATGACCAACTGTCTACACTTAGTGTTTTCAGGTTCCTCCGGCGAAAAGACACTTTCATTGTTTTCATTCCTTTAAATGGACACTAGACCAACTGCACCTGCTGTCAGCCGTCCATATCTTTCGTTCAACACGTGGCCTTGCTACACATGTGTTCAGAAAGGATAGCCCGCTATTGTGAAGAAGAGATGCGTAGGATTGTGTGTATGAATGTATTCTTTTAATACAGGACTTTTAACTTCTGTAAAATATTTATAATGTATAACATATACTTTTTAAAAATATTTTAAAGTAATTTTATACATATGTACAATTGTTGTTTTATTACATAGTTTTCAAATTCAAATGTGTGTAATTTAAATTTCTACCCTCTTGATAATTTGAACTCTTGAGGATTCGAAGTTTTTCATTGGTCCCTCCAAGTTTAAATTATCGAGAGCCAACTACGTGTATTTCATGCATTTTTTCTCTTAACACAAAACGAAAATCGCTTAACACGAAAATATTTTTTCCTTGGAATTAACAAAACACGAAAAACACTAGACACTTAATGAAATGTTTTAGAAAGTTTCTCTTTTGTTGGACTATCCAACTGTATCACCCAAAGAATTCGTTGCAGTAGATGATGATAATGTCTCCAATTATGGCAGACAAAGACATTTTGGAGCTTCTTCAAAGCTCAAAAGAATATCATTAATGCAGATTCCGGCGACGAAAATGAAGTGAATAATGAAGTTCACGTCATCTTATGTCCCATTCATGACGTGAATGTCCTATTCAATGTTCCCACGTCATTCGAATTCAGGAACTTCATGAAAAGTATGCGCATTTATTTAAACGCACATTCAATGGTGAAATGAATCACAAAATGGACGACATCGAACAATTTGTTGACAATTATATGCTAAGAAGGTAAATATGCAAAGAGAAGAGTATCAGCATATTTTCCAAAAACTCAAAAAATGTTTTGATTTTCAAAAAAAACTTTGAATAATTTGTATTAAATTTCATTAAATTCTCTGGTGTGAATATTTTTTTATATTCAATTCATTTTTATTGAATGTATGCATATATACACGTCTGTACAACTAAAATGTACTCTAACAAACTCAATTGTGTTGAATGTATGTTTTTTTTCCCTACAATATCCTTTAATGCGAAAAAATACTTCAGTTACTCTCAATTGAATCTTATATTTTCACTGTATTTATCAACATGCAATTGAAAACTTTTTACTCACACAATTCACCACTAGTGTTTTAAAGATTGGTAGTTGTTTATCAGTATTGCAAATTCTTATGATAACACGAAATGCACATGCTTCTTTCACGTGATAACCACACTGTTTAATTTGTGACTGATTTTTTTTCTGATTTATACGACAGCAACCGGTCAGACATTACATTGACGACAGTTGTTGTTATTCACACCCCACAGTGATGCATTTTCGCTTTTACGCACCTGGAAAATAATTACACCTCAGCAAACACACCTTACACTGAGAAATAATCGAATCTTATTGGTTGATCGGATTGTCAGTAAAAAAAATGTGTGCTTGCTTGTAGCTGTTCGCTTTTCGCATGAATGTATTAAAGATTTGATCTTGTTTCGAATGTAATGGTTAGAAATTGAAAATTCATTAAAAATAAACACATTCTGTGTCTAGAGTACATATAAATGAGAAAAGTTGCTCTCTCATCGTGATATCTCTAAAACTATTAAACGTACAAACTTGAAATTTGGCAAGCATGTTCCTTTCATGGAATAGAAATTTGTTAAGAACGGGTTTTGCGAAAATCGACTCTCAAAGGGGTTTTGCATTTGGGTTTTTGGTTTTTCCATTCCCGGGAATTTTCGGGAAATCCCGAAAACTTAATAGTCATACCCGGGTTTCCCGAATATACATCAAAATTTCGAAAAATTTAAAAACAAGTTATTTTTAATTGATATCAATAAAAAGTATACATAATAATACACACTAAAATTCAAATTTTGATACTCAATTATACATTCAGCTAAAAACACAAAAATATATACATTATGTTAAGTATTCCTTTTTTAAGTGCGATTTGAGCAAAAATAAATAATCTATTTTTTTCACTCAGCCTATTTCCGTAGCTTTCTTACGAATAACCCCGCAGAAGAAAATGCTTTCTCAATTTCAGCTCATGTCTGAGGAACTGTTTTCAAAGCTTCATCCAGTTTCATGTTTGAAGATCGATTTTCAAATATGTAAATTGATTTCAAGTACGGTTTTGCGCTAAGAGGGCGTTCTACATAAAAATTCCAGAATTAGAATTATCATATTTGCAGACTTGATAGCTGAGATGTTTCTGCTGTTGCATAATGACCTGCTGAGAAGGGCCCCTTGTTGGGACCCTTCTGGGAGAGGGGGGGGGCGCTCAGGTATCTTCCTTCTGGGAGAGTGGGGGGGGCAGCTCAGGTGTCGTCCTCGTCAATTGGCCATGGCTCAAAATTACGAGGTCTTTCGCCAAACGCCCTTGTATAGCTGAACAGTGGCAAGTGAAGATTCATTCACTCAGTCACCGCTGAAAGTGGTCGCGATGTCGATTCCCAACAAGAATTGGAGCTTAATTCCTGAAGGAGTTGCTGGAAATTACTGGGGGATATAGATACATAAGTTCCCGTTTTCAAACTACTAAGCCTATAGTATTAAATTTCATATGCATGTTTCTTTTGTTGGTTTAAAATCCGCTAAGAACGAGACTTAACGAAAATTGACTTTCATGCAGGTTACAGAGCGCATTGATAAAAACATTTCAGTTTTAGAACTATTGTACTTAAAATTTGACAACCATGTTTATTTAGTGGATCCACTAAAGATGGGTTCTGCGGAAATCCACTTTGTGGGCGGAGAGCCATGGGAGTGTAAAATAGTTTTAAATAAGTCTACTTCAGTCTTGGAAATTCACAAATCCTGTCTTTTTTAAAATCAAGAAGCGAGGGTTATAAGAATGTTTTTATCCAATACAATCAAACACTTAATGCTAAGATATCAATAATTTATATACATAAACAGCATATATTCATACGGCATCATGAAATACTCAGCGAAGAGGGCGCATAACAGCTAGTAGTCTTATGTGTGTAAGGAGAAAATATATAGTTTTTAGCAGTACCTAGAAAAAAAATTTAGAAAAATTTGATTCTAAAATCATTTTTATTTGTCTTTGAGAAGTTCGCTTTTTTTTATTTTTCATCAACCATTCAACTCTCTAATAATGATTTTAAAAGATATTCATTCAGCAATTAGCATCACGTTTCGAAGGCATAGTTTTCCAAATCAATTTTTATTGACTTCAAGTCTGTTACAGTTGGGACGAGCTCTATCTACTGCCCTTCAACTAATCCTCTTGGGTAAATTCTTATTTAACTGTGGTTTGAGTTTAAAACCGCCTTCCATAGAGATAACTTAATTTTATGCTAATGTAAGTGCTATTTAAACCCTGACAATGAGTGTGTTAGAGTTAGTCGTTAATCGTTAGTCCGTATGCCATCATCCAAGCAAAAACTGTCGTTTGGAGAAGTGGAAATAATGTGGAAGCAGTTTTGAAGAGGACTGTAGCAGCTAAGGAAAGATTTGACAAGGGAACTACAATCATATCAAGATATAAGTTTCTATTTAATAATTTTATAAGCTTGGATTAGGAAGTTAATTAGGATTTCTCCCATGGTTATTAAACTTGAATTTTTCATAAGTTGATCGGTAATAAATAAAAAGTAATTATTTTTATAACAATGTCTGCTTCATCGGTGTCTCAAACTACACCTGCAACTTCCGGGTTGCGACACAGTTGCAGTCCCAGTTTCAACTTTTACATTAGCCTAGATTAGTTTTTCTTTAATATCAATTAATGCTTTTGAAATTGCTGAATTCATCCCTAAGAGTCTTTCAGATATTGTGTACAAACTAATCCAGCTTGTTTCGGTGTCTAAACAAACCATCTTTTCTCAGCCAAACTCTGAATCAACAAAATTTTTCTAAAATATTATTCTTGTGTCGGGATTTTCTGAGTAATTTTACACTACGCTTGTGACGGTTCTATCTTTCAATTAACAGTCCTCTTGTGGGGGATTTCTGGTCTTTAAAAATTATTTAATTATAAAACTCCTCCTCGAAGAAGAAGACGTGATTAAGTTAATTTAGACTACTATATATAGTCTAGGCTTTTTCAGGTTAGAGAGAGAGAGATATAGGATAGATTGCTAGCGGAGTAGTGATTAATTAAATTAAATTGAATGTGACTCGCGGATATTTAATATTTGAAAATTGAACTACTTAGGGTGACGATCTGTCACTGGAGATTTAGTCTAGATTAAATAGCTAAGAAGTCAGAGCTATTGCCTTGAGTAAGCGTATTAAGTGTATTAAAGTCTTCTCATATCTCGCTTACCTCGTTAATTGTCTGCATACTTTAATTGGGTGCATCTCTTAGCCATGATTGATTGAATTGGCGTTGTGGTTAATTGTGAATAAATTGTGCTTTTTGAAATATGGCTAGTCTTCCTTCCAATCCTCCCATAACACACGCCGGTGAGATCCTTACACCCTTATTTTTTTAGTTTCATTTATATGTTTTAAGAAACATTTCTGCATAAGCAATATGAAACATAGCATCTACTATACCTCGCACAAATTCTAAATATAACGCTTTGTCTAAATTTTTAAATAATTCATCCCTTTCAGTTATATTTTCTTCACTACCAGGTCTATGTGTGATGCCAGGTAGCCCAGTGATCATGGTTAAGGGCTTGTAGCAGGCCTGTCATGAGTGAGCCTCTTTATTGACCTAAAGAATCGTTTCCCAGGGCGTCATTGCAAAGCAAATTGTCATCACTGGTAGATGGGGTGTTATTTCACGACCTATTGCCACTAATGTGCCCTAGTGTCTTAGCAGATAGTCATTAAATCTGTCGTGGCTCAAAGTTCTTCCGTTGGTGTGTTGTGATAGTTTAAATAGGGGGAGACAACTCAGATGTCGTCCTAGTCACTTGATCGTGATTCAAAAGCACGAGGTCTACCACCAATAGTCCTCCTGTTGATTTACAGTGCGAGGTTAATCAACACTCATTCACACTAACTCTAGGTGAAAGTAAGCTAATTTCAACACATCTAATACCACAATCTTGTAAATTCGCATTCGCTCCAACCAGTGGCGTAGCTAGGTATCCAAAAGCCCCGATGCTAAAAAAATGAGGGCCTATCTTGGATGGATTGTATCAAGTAAAAATATATAAATATTTTAAATATACAAAGCTGCAAGTTTTTTACTATCTTCTCTTTCTTGACATTGTGTACGTTCAAACGCACCACTTGGGTTTCTTTCTTTTTTTTATCCCTAACTTCAGTTTTATAATTTATGCAATACATTTCGTATGTGCCCGAGTACTTACGTTCCCGAGTTCTTACTGACGTAAAAAGGAAGGAGAAACGTAAAGCTATGCTAAAAAGCGTTGTTGGGGAATTTCTGGCTATTTATTTGGGAGGAAATAAAATAGAATATTATAATTATTCTTTTAAAAAAACCTTTGTACAAAAGGGCAGGGCACAAAATTACATCAGTCTATTGCAGATACGTGAAGATTGAGAAATATTGAAACAGGAAACTAGCTTACTATGAATCATTGTTATTAAAAATAGAATGTAATTAGAAAGGAATTACCTCTCGTGTAGGTTTTTTAAGATGTAGTAATAAGTATGGTGAGACTTTTCATGTAACTTCCAAGTAACAGTTTATAGAAAAAGGGGGGGGGGATTGAAAATAATATAAATTTTTCAATAAGTAAAGTTCTCAAGACTAAGCAAACAAGGGAAAGGATTTAGTGGGATTCCCTATAAGCCATAAAAATAGTTATGTTTTTGCGCTCTTTTACATTTATATCTTAAATTTGGGAGAAATTATCGCAAGTTTGGTTTGCTTGGTGGTTAGGGTCTGAGGCCCACCTCCCTGTGTTTGGAGGTCTCTGTGCATGGCATCGCCCTAGCCCACTGGTAGCTACGCCACTGGCTCCAACTTATCGCATCCTCAAGCAAGGAAGTTGCTTACAGCAATTTATGATTCATTGCTGAAACTTTTTTTTTCATCACGAAATTCACCTGTTCTTTCTTTTTACGTGGCAATCACGCTGTATGTTTGTTGTCCTCATTTTAACTTCCTTGCCAGAAGACGTCAAGAAACTGCGTCGATTACATATTTTTTTTTTTTGTTGTTTAAATTGGCTCAACCTGGAAAATTCTTTACGCGCATGGTAAACGTCACCAGCTTAGCAAGCGCACATTGCAGCAAAAAAAAAATCAAAGCCCATTGGTTGCCCGAATTTTTAGCAAAGTTCGCCTGCTTTCCCTCTAACCAATCGGCAAAAGGTATACGCTATTTTTGGATTAATGTATTTTAAACTGAAAATTCCAAGGAAATAATTTTGTTTTTTCAGAGCTAATATGTGAAAATAAACATAATATTTAATAAACGTTAATTTAAATAAATATATATATATATATATATATATATACTATACATATACACACGTATGCCACTTATTAATAGGATGCTCAAAATATATTTATTTAAAAATGATTAAGATGTAAACCAGTCTTAAATTTAAGAATCGGAATATTTTTCTACGTTTATTAACTACACTGCTGGCCACCGTAAATTCAACACCAAGAAAGACAAGAGATAGCACAACAAAATTTATTTTGTAGATAACATGTTGACCTAATATCAAATGATTAAATTTATAGACTTCTGTGAAGTGTGGTTCCTGCCAGAATCAGTAGCCAGAGTAGACACCATTGTTGGTGATCACCGTTGCCACACGCCTCGACATTGATTCAAAGAGACTTTGGATGTGTTCTTAGGGTACCGCAGACCAAACAGCTTCCACACGTTGCCAAAGTTGATCTGGTGTGGCAGCTGGGGGTCTAATCTGGGTCAATCGTTGAGCAACCACGGACAGATGCGTAACTCGTCAGTAAAGACAACTTCTTTCCATTCTGCCGCCCACATCCTTTTTTCATCGCACCATGGTGGCGGAGACGTCTATGGTTCTGAGTCAAAGGTAGACCAAGCAATGGACGTCTTGCGGACAGACCACTCTGCTGTAAACGGGGTCGAATGGTACGCGCAGACACTGAATGATGCGTTACAGACTCAATGTGTTGTGCTATCGTTCATGATGTGACTGAGCGATCCGTCACTGCCCTGCGCACAATTTGCCTGTCCCCACGTGAAGTGGTGCACTGAAGTGGATGCGATCGACCACGTCGGTCCGTCGTACCCTCCTGCATCCAACGGTGACATATCCGCATTACAGTTGTTTGGTTTCGCCCAACACGACTACCGATTTCCCTGAAAGATAATCCACAATCTCGGTAGGCCACTATCCTTCCTCTGTCGAACTCGCATACTTGATCAAAAGCTGTTCTACGAGACATAACTGATCGTTTTTTGAAAAAACCACAAGAAAAACACAATTGCCGAACTTGAAACCGTCGAAATCTCCAATCCTTAAATAGCGCTTTGAGGTGGCGCCACAGGCGTTGGTGATGTGTGTCTGCCCTGAAATTCTAATCATTTTCATATCTCACCTCCGCTAATGCATGTTGTAAATTTCATGTTATTTGCGTGCTTCCTTCAGGGTGTTGCATTTACGGTGGCCAGCAGTGTAAAAATAATGTACGTCATTTGACTAACAACAACCTTTTAAGGAATTATGTGTGGAGATTCTAGTTTCAATCATACAGTGCGACCATAAAATCATTACTTGGTGTTGTAATTTTTATGCACAATGTAACATTATAAAAGAATATTCATTTGCGTAAGTGCTGCATATTTATATTTCCTAATACCCCTCTTTCCCTTTTTCCATATTTTATATATTTCGTAGCTATAATCCTTCCTTTATATTTTTTTTCTGAGTGCATATACCTCAGCAAAATGAAGCACCACAAAATTATAGACGAAAAAATTTAAAGATGATTTAGCTTAAGCCCTTAACTGTTTTTCCCGGACACTGTACGCGATCACTGATATTTTCTTCTTTCTCTCTTTGGATTGTACATATTTGGAATTCTTACAGTAAGATTGTTAGAGCTAATGTTTTTAAGAAATGTATTTTATCCATGGTACTTCTCCTCCGGGATTTTCTTAGTGGTGAAGGAGGGAATTTTTCATTGAAGGCAGGAATTTATATTTTTCAAAATATTCGATAAAGAGCAGGGACTGGTAAGACAATATGCACTCTGTTTCGTGAGAAGAAATGAAAATGGAAAGCTAATCCTAAAAAGCCAATATTATCTCTGTCCCCATTATAATGTAAGACTTAGTATTACACAATGCTTCAAATTGTGTGTGCATATTTTTCTGCACATCACACAAAATCCTCAACCGTTTGAAAAAGAGGATAAGAATATGAAATTTTTTTGCAAGTATAAGAGAAATTATTTTATCATTCTTCATAGCATGCAGAATATACTTATAAAAAGCAGACATTTAGTTGAAAATTAATATAAAATTCTTCTGTTTTCACATTCTGTTAAGTTCTGAAACTTAGTTATATGCAACAAAAAAATGAGCCCTTTCTTGGAACATTTTGGGCAAAGAAAATGTACCGCCTAAGGGGTTAACCCTTTTTTAGGCTGGGAAAAATATATTTATCACCAACTTTATTAATTTTTAAATATCGATGAAAAACTATTTTCACGCCTATGATTTGTGCTGATAGCTTTTCGGCTAGTTCGACAACTGATTTCTGGATTCTCAAGTCGTAAGTGCAAAAAGACGGCCTGTAAGTCTCTTGAGCTGTAAGAACATTGTTCCAGATGACGTACGATTGACTAAAGCTGGTGAACATATGCCAATTTGACAAAAACAATTATAGACGTTGCCATTTGTGCTCTACTAAAGTATACATAATAAGAGAACAGAATACATTTGTACAGCTTGTAATGTCCCTGTTTCCTGAAATCCAATGGAAAACAATATATATAAATTCTTACACATATCTTTCTTTATTGTCTTAATTCTTAAACATATTAGGTTGACAAGTATGAAATGGAGCAAAGATAGATCAAGCACATAACCTCATTTAGACGCCGTATTTTGGCATAATTTGTTTTTCGTGGGAAAAGTTCATCTTTTCCTCTTTCTAACGCATATTTCAGTTGAAAAAAAAATATTTACAAATCAGCTTAAAATCTTAGTTTTTATTGGAAAAAAAATCGAATTCTGTTACGTGCTTTTTTTTTGTTGCTCCATTTCATACTTGACAACCTAATATCTCTCTTTCAAATATCCATCTTTTCTCTTTTTGTAGATTTTAGTATTTGCAAATTATGTTTTATAAACATCGCGTAATACGGTACAAAAAAAATGTAAAACGTAAGCTGTCGTACTTTTGAATAGCTTCCAGTGGGCGGTGAGAAAAAACAACAACAACAAAAAATTGTCTTAAACATCCAAATTAATTTTAGGTAATAAACTAAATTTCTTTTTATAAATCAATCTCAATCCCAGAAATATTTTAGCGTATTAAAAATTAGCCCTATAAAGGGTTAAGCAATGTGAAAAAGGTAAATTTCATGCACTGACATTTGATGTTTACAGTTTTAACAGTTCGTAAAATCATACTTTATCAGGAAAAAATATTTTAGTCTCTTTCGTGCTAAACAAATTTCACTAAGAAATAACTGAATTATACACTTTAACGCTAACACATATACATCGTTAAGCATATCCTGTACATTAATGAAATAATTTTTTCCCATCATTTCCTTCATTGTAAATATTCCTCTACTATGTATCTTTCTCTACGAAAGGAAACGTTTCACAAACATTTTTATAACAGTATAAAAGTTCTTTTATTTAGACAGCAAAGTAAAAAAAAAAAATTGAAGTCTTTAAACTGTGCATGCTTAGTTTTGCCAGTTTGTGATTTTACGCAAACATCTCGCAAAATTTTATCCTCTCGCGTGCTTATGCATATTTTTGCATGCATTTGAATGTTAATACATTCTATTCAACTCTGTTGCGTGATTCATCTGTATTTATTTATTAAATTCAATGTCCTATGCAAGTAAAGTAATGTAGCAGATGCTTGAATAACATATGAAATTTTAAGAATTCCGTCGTGTTAGGTTTGTACAGATATGCTTAAAAAACGCTGTGTCAACGTTGTCGCCGTTTTAAAATAAATATCAGCTTCTTTATTGACTCCAAAACTTCAACGAGAACAATTAATTAGAGTATTAAATTATTATTATGATTTATTTTTTAAGAATTTTATTTGTACTAGTCGTGACCCATCCCTACTCTAGGTATCTCATGATAATGTATAGCAATATAAATACAGTCGACTCTCGATCATTCGAAGTTGGAGAGACCAATGAAAAACTTCGAATGATCAAGAGGGTACAAAAAAATTCCCAAAATACACGAAGAGAAATTTTTTTCCAAAACATTTAAATTTGAAACTATGCACACACAAAAAAAATGTACATATGTATAAAATTATTTAAAAGTATTTTTAAAAGTACATATTATACAGAAGTTAAAAGTCCTGTAATAAAAGGATACATTCAATACATGAATACACAATCCTACGCATCTATTCTTCACAAATAGAACACATGTGTAGCAAGGCCACGTGTCAGAAATTCTTTCTGAACATGTGTAGCAAGGCCACGTGTCAGAAATCCTTTCTGAACATGTGTAGCAAGGCCACGTGTTAAACGAAAGATATAAACGGCTAACAACAAGTACGGTTGGTGTATTGTCCACTTGAAGATGGAAAGCAATAAAAATGTTTTGTTGATTGAGAAATCGGGAAACACAAAGGGATGGCAGGCAGATGGCCATCAAAGGGGTTACGTTTCAGGGGAGACACGCAGAGACAATACAACGCAAAACTCGTAAGCTGTTTGCTGCAGGACTGTACATGATAGTGAGTGTTCGAATTGTCGAGAGTTTTATAAGATAACTTTGAATTATCGGGTGTTGTAGTCTGGCCAGTCACAGATTTTACTTCAAAATATTGAGTGCATCAAAACATATTTGAAATTTTGAGCGTTAGTTCGAAATATCACGCTTTTCTAGGGACTGAGCATACACTTCTAATTATCGAGAGGTTCATATTATAGAAAGTTTGAATTATCGAGAGTCGACTGTAAGATATTGGTATCTAAGTGCTAGCATAAACTTTCGATTGTATTCCAAAACATTTTTAAAGCCATCCTTTCTTGATTTAAAATGAACAAGGTTTGAATTTCTGAAATGGAGTACATTTATCTTCTGCTCCACTCTAAGCCCCCCTCCTAGCTTGGGAGTAAGTTACGGCAAAACTCGTTCTTCGAGAATTTTTACTCAACAAAAGAAATATACTTACCAAATTTCAAGTTTGCTGATATAACAGTTCAAAAAAAAGGAATTTTTATCTACACTTATCTGCCAATAAGTATTTGAAAACCCATGTAAATCAGGATATCTGCTGTCCTGATCTACGTCACTCCTTCTATAATATATCATGTAGGAAACAGCAGTGGTATTAGTCGCCTGCAAAATACAACAAAAATTCAGAGCTGCCTGATTTCGAGAAGGGGGTAGCTGTTGGATATCAAAGAAATGGCCGATCCTTAAGGGACATATCTAGTGAGTTAAACATTCCAAAATTGACAGTGGCTTTGGTGATTAAAAGATGGGAGGTGAGTGGTGATTATCGGAGTGTGTTAATACCCGGCAGAACCACAAAATTAAGAGATAAAAACCGACGAATGCTGTCCAAAGAAATTCTAAAAAACCGCCCAAACAGATGGCCTACATGCTCCAGGAGCATCCGGGCAGTGGGGTTTTGATAAATACTATTTGCAAGGAAGCACATTTGCTTGGTTTCCATGATCGTATTGCTACCCATAAGTCTTTTATTACAAAATGGAATTACGCTACTCGGTTGAGGTGGTGCATGGCTCTTCGAAATTGAACCGTAGATGAGTAGAAACAGATTCTCTGAGAGGATGAATCAAAGCAGTCAGATGGCAAAGCCATTGCCTGAAGAACGCCTTTTACTAGAATGTACTGTGCCTGCAGTAAAGTTTGGCGGAAGTGGAATTATGGGCGAACGTCTTAAGTGGCCTGGAGGCATAGACTGCGACCCTTGATCCCAATTCATAGTAAACTCAACGCCAACTCCTACTCAACTATTCTAGATAACGCTATGGCAATTTTGCACGTTGGATCATTATTACTTCCAAGATGACAACACCAATTGTCATGTTATGATTGGTATGTACTATGGATTGGTGTGATGAGAATAAGGTAAAAATCTGGCCTTCCCAGAGTTCAGACTTGAATCCAGTAGAAAACCTTTCGGATGAGTCGAATGAACGGATACAGCAATCCTCCAAAATTGGTGAAAGAACTTACATGTCTTCTGCAAGTCGAGTGGTCGTTATATATGTTACAAGCCGTTACCCACCCGCTTCGCTGGGTATTTCATGATGTTTTACAAATTTTTTTTTGCTTATATATATGCATAAATTATTGATATCTAAGTCCTAACATTAAGAATTCGATTTATTGAAAAATGTACTTATACCTGTTACTGTCACCTCTTCATAAAAAAGGGGGCAGAACTCATCTAATTTTTATATTCTAAAAATCTCTAAAATTGAAGTATAGAATGTATGATGTTTTCACTTTCGTAACCCTATAACCAAGTGGATTCCCACAAAACCAATTTTCGGTGGATCTCTACTCTGTAAAATGAACATGCAAGACAAATTTCAAGTCTAATTTTAACAGAAAAAACGGAATTTTTACTATCAATACCCCGTAATTCCGTTGAGAGTCGTTTTCCAAAATAACTGTTCTTAACGGATATCAATTCAACAAAAGAAAAATGCAAACCAAATTTCATTACTATAGTCCTTGTAGTTCGAAAAAAGAAATTTTATTGTCAACGCCCCAGTAACCCTCTGCTCCCTCCCCAGGAGTTGATTTAAGTAAAATCCATTCTTAGTGAATCCCTATTTAACAAAAGAAACATGCTTAACAGATTTCAAGTATTGGGTCTAACAATTCAAAAACAGGAAATGTTTTCTATAACTCTTCTTGACCCCTCGCAACCCTCCTTGGGGGTCTATTTTCGTTTTACTCTTTGTTAGAGGAAGTCTATTCGATGAAAGGAACATGCTTACCAATTTTCAAGCAGGTAGATCTAATAGTTTAAAAACGGAAATATTTATCGATTACGCCCCTTAATCCCCCGAAGTGAAACTTGGTGGTTGATGTTCGCGAAACCCATTTTGTAGCGGTTCTCTACTCTACGAAATTAATCTGCTTCTCAAAATTCAAAACTGTACGTCTAATAGTTGAAAAATGGGATTAATTATCTATAACCCCACTTGAGTCCCCGCAACGCCACTTGGGGGTCTGTTTTCACAAAACCCATTTTGTAGCGGATCTCTTTTCTATGAAAGGAATCTGCTTACCAAATTTGAAGGCTGTGAGTCTAATAAATTAAAAATGGAAAAATTATCTATACGCCCCTTGAGCCCCCGCAACGCCACCTAGGGGTCTATTTTCAAAAAATACAATACATAGGGGATCTTTAATCCATGAAAGGACTCTGATTATCATATTTCAAGACTGTACGTCCAGTAGTTTAAAAAGGATAACGCCCCTTAAGCCCTCGGAATGTCACTTGGGGGTCGATTTTCACCAAACTCATTTTGTAGCGGATCTCTACTGTATGAAAGGAATGTGCTTACCCAATTTCAAGATTGGACGTCAAGTAGTTTAAAAATGGAAACAATTACTTAGAACGCCCCTTAACCCACCGTAACGCTCCTTACGGCTCGAATTTCGCAAAAAATCCGTTCTTAGCGGATCTCTACTCCCTGAAAGGAACATGTCTATCAAATTTCAAGTCTGTAGTTTCAATAATTCCGGAGATATCGTGATTAGTCAGTCAGTCAGTCAGTGAGTCGCTTTTCTCCTTGTGTATTATCGCAACGGTATTGGCAACATTATATGAAAGGAAGAACATGGTTTCTTATTCAGTGCGTGCGACACGTGGGAAATCAGGGTTGCCAACTTGGCGAGTTATCTTGTACGTTGGCATTGTTGTGATAGTACGTGTATGTATACCTTACAAACATATATATTATATATATATATAATCTACTTATGTAATTTATGTATCAATAGTGTTAAGTAATTAGACTAATTGACATTTAAAGTATATACTCTCATATAAATACAGTTTTACCTCGATTTAACGAATTCACCAGGACCGAGCATGTTGTTCGTTAAATTGAGGTTATTCGTCATATCGGAGGCCAAACAAAATATAAGTTTTTTTCATTTATTTTTGGAAATTCTACAATAAGCAATTCTACAAAATATATCCATAGTTAGAAATTTTATACGTTTAATTCTATAGCTAAATATACTAATAGTGACTTATTAAGCACCAGTTAACTGGAACTTTTTAAATACTTACAAAGAGGTGTTCGGCAATCTTTTTGATTCCTGACTGGAAAGTGTTCTATTTCGATTTTATGCTGAGAAGAAAGTATTGCGTCATTTACATCCTGTAAAGAATTAAGAACCTAAACGAAATGTTCTTAGCGAATGAAACGAATGAGTGTGCAGTATCCATAGAAATTGATCAGTCCATATTACTCAACGAAGACACAATTTTGAATATAGTAATATTTAATATGACTGAACTTGCCGTCATGCGCCTACATTCTACAAAACAAGTTACACACTAACAATATTTACATTTTAGATTCTGAGGTGCGCACAGCAGCGCCCTCGAGTGGCAATATTTCGGCACCCCCCCCCCACCCCCGCCGGTGAACAGAATGTTCACCCAGTGATTATCAAACAAAAATTAATACAAACAATTATTCAAACACAATTCTAACAAAGACTTAACACTGAAACAATGCTACTAATCAAAATTTAAATTTTTCATATTACAAAGAAAAAAGTAAATATATATTAAAATACACAAATATAATGAATTTAAAGTTGACAATAAATCTTCAATTTACAAATTAGAAAATATTAGGCTACATACCTCAAGATCTCACAACAAATAAATTTAACAGAGATTAATTAATAATGTGCTATCTCCTAACATTAATCTGAAAAAATAGAAACAAAATTAGTTCAAATATTATTCAAGTTCTAAAGGGTACAACAATTGAATGGGTTTTTGAAGAGACCTTTAGAAGTTTTTACAAGACAAGATCTAACATTATTGTCTCTTCCAATAAATATCTCCTTGATTATTCCAAGTTCCCACAATAATTTTGATTTTACATTTCCTTCAACCAGAACTATGTCATTTAATTTTAAATTTTTATGAACAGATGGTGTTTTAAAATGATTAACTGTTTTTAACTAGAGTAAATACTGTTCTTTCCAGCGTCTCCAAAGTTGTTTTAAAAGAAGAGTTCGGTAAGTCTTTCTTTTTTTTTTGTACGACTCTCTTGCCGTAGTGGCGTCGATCAGTTCAATGAAATGTATAGGATATTTAGAGTCACCATAACCTAACTCGAGAAGTGGGCGGTGTGAGTGGTTCCGGCTCTCCTGGATCGTTTTCCACGTATGTCAGTGGTCGATGATTGACGATCACTTCAACTTCTGAAAGTATCGTTGAAAGTTCTTCAAACATTAGAAGGGCTTTGCCAAGTATTTTACGCAAAGGATCCTTTATAGTCTTAACAAGACGTTCGTAAAATCCACCCCACCAAGGGGCACGTTCAACTATGAACTTCCAGTGGATACCTTTATCTGCGACAAAATTTTGAAATTCACTGTCCTTCAAGATGTTGGCAAAATATGCTAGCTCCTTTTCAGCAGCTTTAAATGTACGAGCATTATCTGAGTATATTACTTTGCAATTTCCTCTACGAGCGAGGAATCTCCGTAAAGCAAGTAAAAAACACTTTGTGGACATGTCTGATACAAGTTCTAAGTGTACGGCACGAGTGACCGCACATGTAAACAAAGAAACATAAGACTTATGAGTCTCTTGATTGTCCTTAACAAGTATTGCACCTGTAAAATCAATTCCTACGATTTGAAATGGAGGGGATTGGGTGATTCTATCTCGAGGCAACTGACCACTCAACTGGTCAGCTGGTTTAGCGTTGTATTTTTTGCAAATGAGACAAATTCGAATAATTGTTTTCACTAACTGACGACCTTTAGGTATCCAATAATTTTTTCGAAGTTGAGTTAAAGTTGCAGATACGCCACAATAACCAATTCGTTCATGTTCCCTAATAACAAGTAATTCTGTAAATTTATAGTGTCGGGGAAGGATAACAGGATGCTTTTCGCCAAAGCATAAGTCTGCTTCAAGCAACCGTCCAGTAATTCTTAGTAAATTGTCTTCACCCAAATAAGGCACTAAACTCTTTATTTCAGAGCTACATCGAAGTTGTTCGTTGCGTTTTAAGGTTAATATCTCAGCTGAATAAAATTCGTATTGAACATATTTAAGCCAAAAATATTCAGCATTTTGTATTTCATCTGCAGTAATATAGAAGTTCATTGATTTATTAACGATTCTAGCATTGTTCACAAATCGGAAGACCCAAGCAGTCACTTCAAAAGTTTTTTAAGGCTACTGAATCGATTTATGTCAACAAGAGATTCCCTCTGTTGGGTAACTGCCACATGCACACTAGAACGATATTCTAATTCTTCCGAGCAGAGTTCCGAATCTAAAATATCTCGTTGACGATTTGGCCAATGATCGGGTGCTAGTTTAAGCCAAGGTGGGCCGTGCCACCACAGCTCATTCTGTGCTAATTTGACGGCAGATGTACCACGCGAAATGAGATCTGCAGGATTGTCCTTTCCTGGACAGTGTCCCACTGGCTCGGATCAGAGAGCAACTGTATCTCTTGAACACGATTTTTAATGTACGGTTTGAATGCTGAAGAATCGCCACATATACAGTAGTACGAAATGAGAGAATCAGTCCAATAATATATATTGGCATTAAACTTTAGACATGATGACACCTGTTTGGCCACCTAGCTGACAATAGGGCTGCTGTCAGTTCAAGACGAGGAAGCGTCAATGATTTCAAAGGTGCCACACGACTTTTTGAGCAAATGAAACTCGTTTCGTATTTGTTATTGCAAGTAACAAATCGCAAGTATAGTATTGTTCCATAGGCTGACTTGCTCGCGTCTGAGAAACAATGTATATCAACACTTGATAATTCTTGATCTACGTCCCTAAATAGAACCGTGGTATTTTTATCTCAGTCAAGCCTCAGCTTCGCTACTCCACTGCTGCCACTTGTGTCGTAGCTTTGGGGGAAGTTCAGAGTCCCAGTCTACTCCTAGAGTCCAAAGATCTTGAAGAAGACACTTCAATTTGATAACGAATGGGCCAAGAATTCCAATGGGGTCGAAGATGCGACCAACCACACTCAGAATAAATCTGTAGACTCTGTTTACGTGACATAAATTCATAAATCCTTGGATCAGATCAAAATTAAATCCTTCGCAGATCCAAGCGATCCTAAGACATGTATGGTTTAGATCGAAGTGGCATAGTTTCAGAATTCTGTTTCACACCTTCTTCTGCCATAATAAATCAAGGTTGTTTAGATTAGTTCTCCATTTGCGAACAACATTGCTCGCATCATACATGATATTTCAACCGACACTCCAGGTAATTTAGCGGTGAGCGTCGCAGACATCATTCTACCACAAATGGAATCATCAACATAAATGGAGCCTGTGCCAACTCAAATGTATGAGATATTTGTTGTGCTTAAAATGATGTTTTAAAGTGTTGCGAGAAGAGTATGGACTAGGTCTAAAGTAAGGACTCTCGTGAGAAATTTGGAGCTGGCCTGGATTTATTAATTATATCAAAGAAGCGTGAAATTCTCTCGATCCACGAAGGTCATTCAATTCGTGAAGAAAAGCCGATTTTACATACAGACTATGAGGCACAGGGTTTTCGAACCGTATGAAGTTCTAACATATTTGGGGTGATTTGGTACACGTATATAAGCTTTAGTTCAACGATGAACCCGTCTTGTGGTGATACAACCCTGATGCGACGGCAAGTGGTTTGTCATTCACATATCACCGCATGATGGGTGGTAAATCCACACTATCAGAAGATCAAAGAATTGCAACGTACAATCCCCATATCTACAACGCTTATCGATGCTATCTTTATGACTCTACACGACAACTCGTGATGCACATTTTAAACCCTTACGAGACAACCCTCAAACGTTTAGTGATACATTGTTGTATTCTGTAAACGCCTCTTTTCTGGTTTCCATGGCAACTAACGATATCGAACCATCTACAAAACACAACGTTTATAAATTCATTCAGTATCTCTTCATCTCATACCTAAGACACCAGATCAGTCTACGTGATACAAACTTTCCTCCACGAATCTCCGTCACCTCAACGATATTCCTCTTCTGTAGAATCATAACTGCAGTACAATCCTCTGCTCAATCACCTTTCCTGAAGAACCATCTAAACTGTTCTGCCTGCAGCTTAGCTGACGAATCAAGTCTTTTAGGTGGTTAGACCAATAAAAATCGACCCTATACAATGGAAAATTTACGATTCAGAAGATTCACCTGTATGGTAGAGTCCGGAGATCCCTTTGTCTCCATTCTGTCCATACATCTGGGCTAGACGGTATGATGTTGCCTTTACGAATTTCCTCATTTCAATGCACTCATGCAGTTTACTTCTCCGTTAATATTCATAATCTAACTCGCACCTTGCAAGTTTGTTTTGGTTGCACTCGTGAAAAATATTTAGCCTTTCGAACCTGACCTTTTCACCCCAACCTCAAAACATTTTCAATAAAGATTTCTGCTTCCATTATCAAAGACAAATATTTTCGGGAAATATGCTGATATGCTTATGCCCTTTACACACTGCAATAGCTCCACTCTATTGTAGAGAACAGAATTTGAAGACGTTGGGTTCCGTCCTCTTTCTCTAGAAATCCTGTGATTTTGTTTTAAAGTCTCAACTAAACAAATAACTTGGCGGCGAGCCTTTATTAGCAGGCAAACCTCATTGGCCAGCATGGCACAAGTATAACAACTTACAAAAACACCTCCCCCTTTGATTATTTGACTCCTCTTTTCCTGAGACGATAGATTCTCACACATATCAGATGCCGAGGTATCCCGGAACAAATAAAACAATTACAGCTCAGGCAAAGCAATTTGTTCACCGGTATATACCCCAGGATTTAAGAAGGAGTGAGATCATGAATACGCCCGACCCTTTCAGGTTGGCTGCTGGATAGATCAGGTGGTCTCTTTCGAATATTTGTTCAGGATACAGGTGGGAGCCATGGTTTTAAATTTCAACGTCGTTCGCATTTCAACTTCTCTTTCCGCAAATATGGAAGACTTAGATCAGTGACTTGGTTGTTTTCAATTAGTGTTCTATTATATTCACTAATGCCAATCATCAGAGAATAAGCTTTCACTGTATGTCGACTAAAGACAAGCTGTAAGATCAGGAAAATTTCAAGGACTTGAGTCCTAATGTTTATCTATCTGGATCTTATAGCTTTCTTAACGCGATTACATCGAACGTGTTACGGTAGGGACAATTGAAACGACGTTCTATGATAATCTAAAATTAGTTCTTTGATGATCTATACAAAATTTTAACTGCTTTTGGCTATTTTTCCAGTGTTAGTATTAAACCTCAATAAGGCAATTCTGCATCTGGCATTGACTACGATTTCAAATAGAAAAGTTTGTCCACATCATTTAAATTAATTAATACATCCACTGCTGATTCCTAAATCGCCGCAAAACTGGAAGCTTCACTGATCTCCTTGCAAAGATTCTAATTTGAGCTTAGGTAAAAGCAGTTGATTTGTTAAAACGGAACTAACTGTTTTTTAAAGGAGTTACGTTTGCGGTTGATTTCGACAATTTGAAATGATAATGCGAAAGGCACATTCTAGTAACTCACACCGATTTTCCATATATAATTTATCTCGATATTTCTTCAGCTTAGGTAGCTTCCGTCTTCTAACTTTCAATATTTGATCAAACTCTCAACTTTATCAGAGTTACTCAATCCTCATAGTTAGAAGTTAATGATCAAATCTCATGCGACTGTTGTTTATCGAGCTGAATTAATTTATTTCGTTTCTAATTTATTAATTTGTTTCGATACGGGACCTCTGAAACAGATCGAGCCCTTTTGCTTTCTTCAAATAAAGCCTGATTTGCCATCATATTTAAACAAAACACTATAATTTCAAACAAATTACAAATATATAACCAATTCTAAATCAACTTGGTATAAATTTCACATTCAAACAAATCCGGTTTAACAATCAATGCATACAAACAAAACTATACCAGGCAGCCCAAATACCGACAGTTACGACAAACTAAATTCAATATGATAAATAAGCTAACTAAACAGAATATCAATTCAAAGTGAGACTAAAGAAGTACTAACATGCAGAAGAGCACATTCCTGCCGATGCAATGTAAAGAATTAAGAACCTAAACAAATGTTCTTGTAATAGAGCAGATAGGTGTGCAGTATCCAAAAGTGATCAGTCATATTATCCAGCAGACACAATTTTTGAATATAGTAATATTTAATATGAGCTGAACTTGCGAATCGTAGACCCATTCTAAAACAAATTACACACCAATTTTATTTTAGATCTGGGTACGAGCACCTCCGATTATTGTCGCTACAGCACATCCTACTGCATAAGAGAGAGGTATGTTTCCATAGTTTCCAAACAATGTAAAGCGTAACGGTTTTAATAAGAGTTTCGTTATCAGTTTCTGCATCAGAATCAACAATTTCCTGAACTTTTGTGCACAGACAGGCAGTCCGGCATCAAATGTGACGGAATCGTTAAAATCTTATGATGTCCCCTGCGTTGTAGAGTGGGATGAGATAGGAAAGGAGTTTCCCCTGTCCTATTCAATACTCACACAATAGGTTATTCTCATGACTCATCTGCACCTATTAAGTCTAATTATGGTCTACTCCCTTTCCCGTCGAAGTTTGCTTCTTTCAAGAAAAATCCCTTTGCTGTTCCAGACAACAACAAAAATATCATTTAAAAAAAATCCATTTTTTTTCCTAACACAAACTATTAAAAAAAATTTAGATGTTGAAATAATTCGTTAATTTGGGGTTTATTTCGTTAAATAAGGTTTTGTGCCTTCGTTTTAATCGGGAAAATAGAAAAATTCGTAAATTCACGAAATTCGTTAAATAAGGGTCTGTTAAATCCGGGTCCGATTATATATAAGAATGCATGATTATTTAAACATTGCTCTTTTGAGAAAATACATGAAATAAAATCCACCGATGAATGGGCACGAAAAATAGAACGCTCACATGCGAAAATGTCATGAAAGAAAACGTAGTACATCCAAATAATTGGATTCTCTTGCCCAGAACAAATTAGAAGTTTTCTCTTCTATCGTGGGGTCATAAGCACACAAACAATTTTTTATAATATTTATTTGTTCATTAATACATTCTCCCCTCAAGAAATTCACAATCAAGACACAAAAATTAAAACAAAATAATTTACTATAGATTACAATAAAATGGTAATAAAATTTCCTTATAAGCATTTTTGCTTTTTTAAACGTTCATTGGTAATTGTTTTTAACATATCTTCTTTGTAATGCCGAGTTTAGGCTAGACCATATTCTTAAATTTACTCACTAAAATTCCAACTGTGATTGATTTTTATTTTCAGTATCATTCAATGCAGAATCTCCGGACGGCGAATTCTGCGATTGTATGTGCATTTAAGTTAAATCTGTAACTCTTCATAGAAAGGAAGCTAAATCTTTCTCAAAGTCATATGCCAGAATATTCAATCCTTAAATTTTGATTGTTCATAAGTTCACGTTTTTTTTTTCACGTTTTAAACTTGTTTCGAGAATAATTTTGCTTATAAACTTAGTTTATAGTTTAACTTCAACTATAAAAACTTGGTTTATAATATAGATGTGTCTTTATTATGATCAAAAGTTTCATTGAAAATAAGCTCAAACCATTGATGATAATGTCGTATCCAAAAAATCCCGATGGGTAGGAATGAAAGTTGCCAGAGCCTGAGACAGGTTGGACTTCTACACGATAGATGGCGGCACCACCTTTCTCCACCTCCACAATTTAGGCAGGGAACTGGAGGGGCGGGAAATGTTCTCCAGTCCCCTGCACCCGTGGTTTCTGCTGCGACCACCCACAAGACTTTCGGACCTACTGATTTAACGAGCACGTACTCCGTGTGTACTCGGAGGGTATTTGGTGGCATCGATCTCAGTCTCTCCGCTCTGGAGTCCGATGCTCTAACCACTAGTCTACCCACCGAACTATTGAAACTACA
This sequence comes from Trichonephila clavata, assembly GCA_019973975.1. Classification (NCBI taxonomy): domain Eukaryota; kingdom Metazoa; phylum Arthropoda; class Arachnida; order Araneae; family Nephilidae; genus Trichonephila; species Trichonephila clavata. The sequence continues at coordinate 48,063 of BMAO01036691.1, read as the reverse complement.
ATAATACAGATAAATTCTATTGTATGTGATTGATCTTTGTTTAAAAGTTTTATCTTTCGTTTCGTGATTGATGTTTTCTTTATAGAGCATGGACCAGAGGTAGGGAACTTTTTTATCATTAGAGACCACATGTAAATTAGATAATAATATAGGAGGCCGCACTGGTTAATGTATCTATAAATGCGACTGTTTTTGAAATTATTATAGGTTTTGAGCAATTTAAGCAATTTGGTGCATTATATAGAAATGTTACCCAAAAGACTGAATTCTTATTTATTTATTATTTGACAGAAAAAGTCAAAATGTGTAGAATGTTTTGTATTCACATAAGGATCGAATATTAAGTATCCGACTATTTGCGAGAGCTTTTTTTTTTTAAGAAATGGAGATACAGAGTTTTTTTTGTTGCTGTTGTTTTTAAATTTGTTTAGTACATTTGAAGAAAAATATGCTACAATTAAAAAGAGAAAAGAGATTATTATTACTAAAATGTAAGCAAATGGGTAAAAATTTACAATAAATAACATAAACTCAGCCCATTCTGTACCAAAAGTTTATAAACAAATTTTCAATTATTATGTCTTCCTTCGTTATTCATTTTTGAAATGACCCTCAGGATAAGACAGATTTTAATTTTTACAAAAACTAGAGCACTTTATCTTAGTTATTATATGAAATTGCTTTAAAAAAACAGTGATTATATTCCCATAAGGGATTGTAAATTTTGTAATAAAGCAGTGATTGATAAATTTGAAGGTTAAAACACTTCTACTATTCTACAGAACATACACACAAAATTTCAGTTGATTTTTTTCAAAACATTTTGAGCAGTTGCTGGACCCGTTTGAGTATTTTCAAAAAAAAAAGAAAGACACATTTCGAGTAAAACGTGTTTTAAAGTATGACATTTTGCTTAAAGTAACGGCATCTGCTTTCACTAAAACACTTGTAGTGTTTATTCTAGTGAACGGAAAATAATAAACTTGGTATTTTTATAAATCTAATAAGATAGCCTATAAAATAAAATCATAAAAAATTATCAATTTTTGGCAAAATTCACAAATTTAGAGTAGTCGGATACCTTAAATAATTTCTCTATGAAAGTGTTATACTTGCTAGATATGCAATAGTACAGAAGTATTAGTAAAACCCAGAATTAGTAAAACAATAACTAGATTTTTTTTTACAATGACCATTAGCAGCACGAGACAAGTAGTCTGTTAACAGCACATTACCAAATTTATAAAAGTGAAGCGGCGTTTTTTTAGTATAAAATTGTTGTACGAATGTTCTGTTGTACAACAGAAACTTATAATAAAACACTTCCTTAATATTCAAATTAATATTTAAATACCATTCATGCAAAAAAAAAACACGTTTTAACGTACATAAAATCAGTCACAACTATAATAGTAAGATAATAGCTTGTGTGCAGAGATCATATAATATATTTGGTAGTGTTGCACTAGGTGGAGTACTAACATTTGAAATGTACAATCGGCCGTTCCACGAATAGTCATTGAAACATGCATACCTTCATGCCATTCTGTATTTAATTTCATTGATTTGAAAATTGCTGTAGTCTATATAATTAACTATTAATTAACACAAGTACTAGCTTTTACGAAGTTTGCACAAGAAACTCACGGAGGCTGCTGGTTCCCCTCCTTTGGCATAGACATTCGAAATTACTTTTTAACTTCTTAAAATTGTTTATTTGTTAGTTTACGTCGCACTTTGAAACAACATAGGGACTCTTGGCTATGGATCTCTATATTCATTTAAAATAAAAGTTTAAATTCATTTATTAATTTAATATTTGGTTGACTTTCATCAGTCCGAGAAGTTCTGAAATGGATTGTTGCCAAATACAAATTACGAATAAGGCCAACCGAGTGTCTCGTAAGAAAAACTGTATATAGACGGTGTGTGTTGCAGAAAAGGAAGGAAATTACCGAAAAATCCGGCCTTTAACGCTTGCTTTTAACACAAAAAATAAAATCGAAATTTAAAAGTGCACGTTATACGGCGGGTATAAAAACGATAGCTTTAAAAATAACAAAAGTTATGAGCATAATTTTTTTTTTACCTCCACATATAGAAATACTGCTTTGAATAAAAAAAAAAAAGAAATTACATGTTTTATGAATTAAAAGAGTTGCAGTTCTAAAAGTATTATATTTTTTTCGAAAGTTTTTGATTATACCTCGAATAAATGACTCCAAAACATAAGAGCATTGTTTTCTATCATTTCAAATTTCATGGTAAAAAATAAGGTGCGCATTATACGGCGAATATGCAAAAAAATTAAAAAATGCAGGTTGAAAGTATAGGTGCGTGTGATACGCCGAATTTTACGGTATATGAAAAAATCGAATATGTTGGATAAAAATTGGATGGCTTGTACCTACCATCTCTCTTTGTTGAATTTTTTTCTGAAACCAAAAATTTTGTTGCTTAAACTCTCAAATGTATACACATTTTTAAAAAATAAATCGAAAAACTTCCAGTACATTAAAAAAGAAGCACGAATAAATTATATATTTCACTAAAACTCTAAAGTGCTGAGTTGAAAGTATTGAGGGAAAACATCGTAACTTTTCAAAAGTCAAATAATTTTTGACAGAATCACATTATAAGCGAAAGAAATAACAACAGCAATTAGGCGGTATATATTTATTATATACCTTAAACACAAACAGAAAAACTATATAATTTCTACATAGCAAACATAAATATACACAAAAAATACACACAAAAAACACATAACACAAAATTTACAAAAAAAAAGACAATTACAATTAAAAAAATACACGCAAAATACATGTAAGTAAAATTAAAAAATAAAAAAAAAAATTTAATTAAAAAAAAAACTGAAAACAAAAAAACAAAAAACAGAAGCAAATAAAATTAAAATACAAAAAATACATGCAAAATACATGTAAGTAAAAAAAAAAAAGTTAAAACACAAAAAAAACTAAAACAAATAAAAATACAAAACAAACAAAAAAAAACAAAAAAAAAAGCACATGAAATACAAACACACAAAAAAACCCACATAAAATACACACACAAAAAAAAACACACATAAAATAAAAATTAAAAAAAACACAGAAAATAAAAGAACAAAAACATAAATACACAAAAAACAAAACAAAAAACACATAAAATACACAAAAAGTAAAAAAATAGAAAAAAAGGAAAATAAAATAAAAAATAACAAAAATAAAATAATAATAATAAAAATTAAAATGAAAAACTGGAAAAAAAAACGAAACAAAAAAAATAATAAATAAATAAATGAAAACAAAAACAAAAGAATGAAAAATAATAAAATAAACAAAAACGAAAAAATAAAATAAACAAAAATAAAACACCCCAAAAAATTACAAAATAAATAAATAAAATAAAATAAAAATACAAAAATAAAACAAAAGCACATAAAAAAAAGCACAAAAGTTTTTTTTTTCTTTTTCTTCTCTTTTCTTCTTTTTTTTTAATGAAGTCAATTCTTTTTCTTCTTCTATCTCTTTTGCAGTCTCTGCTCGTGTGGTTGTGACGTACTGGGATTGAGCTGAGCTTCACTAATTTTATTTTCTGAACTGAGTGAATTTTTCATGTCCGTTATAATTTGGTTAAGTAGAAAGCAAGCTCTTGAATTTTGATCATTTTGGTCCAAATTAGTATCCTTAATATTCTTCTTCCTATCCTTCATATTGTCTTCTTTTGACGTGCTGGGATTGAGCTGAGCTTCACTAATTTTATTTTCAGAGCGGAGTGAATTTTTCATGTCCATTATAATTTCGTTAAGCAAAAAGCGAGCTCTTGAATTTTGATAATTTTGGTCCAAATTACTATCCTTAATGTTCTTCTTACTGTCCTTCATATTATCTTCTTTTGAGCTAGTTGAAATTTCTTCTTTTGTAGGAATGAGTTTCTTGGATGGATTTATTGTTAACGTGCTGGAATTTGGAGGAACTTGGCTATTTTTACTTTCTGTTTTCAATGAATTTTTCAAGTCCATCAATTTAGCAAAGCTGGGCTCTTGAATTTTGGCGATATTTTTATTCAAATAAGGATCTGTTTCTGTATTTGTGCTTTTACTTATTTTTTGCAAACCATCTTCTTTTGTTAAATTTTGATCTTGTTCTTTATTGCTTTCTAAATTTTTTCTCCTTCTTTGAAAGTGGTCTTTGTCTGTCAGTGTTTGGGTATCGGATTTTGAATCTTTAAAGAGGCTGTCCAGGACTATTAAAACAGGTGGTAAAAATAAGGCATCCCAATACGTCACGAATAAAATTCGGATGGTAAAATATAGCCACACGAGCAGTATGGCCTTCTCCAATGTTTTGTGATCCATTTTTATATGCGGGGGGGGGGGATCAGAAATTTAAAAGGGTCGAAAAAATAAATAAGTGGAGTACTAAAACTTTTGAGAATAGCGGGATGTTTTGAAAATCGGGGAACGAAAAGCAAAAATAAGAGCTAAATAAGCACTATGGAGCAAAAATAAGAGCAGATATTTTTCAATGCGTAGGCATCAAATGTAAAATACATTCTGATTGCTAAATATTGTTGAAGGGAAAACAATGCCAACATTTTAACAGAACTAGGTGTTGTAACAGTGCTATGCTTCTCATCCAAAGCAAGGTTGGAAAACATCATTGTTGAGACGCTGTTATAATTTTGAATCGTAACAATCTTAACATCTAAATCATTGTTGCGATGTAAAATGTCATGAATAACACTATTCGGGAAACTTATGTTTTCAGTTGTTTTTCTAGACTATGAATTATTAGTGAAAAGAAATGAACTATTCCGTTTTACTAAGGACTGACTCTACTGGCCAATATAAAGTCAAGCTCATTAAAATAGACATATATTTTATTGTTCAGGATATTCGACTACTTGCGACAACTTTTTTTTAAAAAAAAAATGGAGAAATTGGGATTTTTTTTTGTGGTTTATAGGTTTATTTAGCACATTTTAAGAAAAATATGCAAACATTTAGAAGAAAAAAATAATAACTATTATAAAAGAGGAAAAAATTTTAAAAATATTACATAAACATGCCCCGTTCTGTACAAAAAAGTTTATAAAAAAATTTTGAATTTGTGTTGCTTTGCTATTCATTTTTGAAATGACCTTCAGGATAAGAGATATTTTAATTTTTACAAAAACTAGAGCACTTTGTCTTTGTTATTATATGAAATTGCTTAAAAATACAGTGATTATGTTCACATAAGGAACTGCAAATTTTGTAATAAAACAGTGATTGATACATCTGAAGGTTAAAACACTTCTACTATTATATACGCAAAAAATTCCAGTTAATTATTTTCCAAACGTTTTGAGCAATCGCTGGCACCGTATGAGCATTTTCAAATAAGCACATTTCGTGTAAAACGAATTTTAAAGTGCGACATCTTGCTTAAAGTAGTGGCATCTTCTTTTACTAAAACACTTGTAGTTTTTGTTCTAGTGAACGGAAAATAATAAACTTACTATTTTATAAAGCTAATGAGATGGCCTATAAAATAAAATCAGAAAAAATTGTCAATTTTTGGCAATATTCACAATTTTAGGGCAATTAGATACCTTGTAAACAATGTTTTTTGCGTGTAAAACTTTAGATACATAAAAAAGAAAGCACACATAATAAAAAAAACAGTAATATATATATATATATAGTAGCCAAATGAATTGATTGAGAAGATGGATAAAATAAGGAAATCCACTGATGAATGGGCACAAAAAAAAGCCTACTTAGCCCCGCATGAAAAAATTTTATGAAAGAAAACGTAGAACATGCGAACAGTAGGATTCTCTTGCCCAGAATAAATAAAAAAATTTCACTTCTATCGAGTGGTCATAAGCACACACACAATTTTTTTATTAATTGTTTAAACTTTTTAGTTTTCTAATAAAAGTTCGTGTGCAAATTTTTTTTATAAAAATCTTTTTCCCGTTTATTTTATTCAAATTTATTTCATGAAATATTTAAAATCTAGGTTTCCTTATTTTTTTTACCCCTTTTGTATTATTTTACTTATATAACCTTATGTAACATACCGTTTAAATTTGATGCTAATTTGCCAGAAGTGAGTTTTAATGAATAAACAATAATTAATAAACAATAATTAATACAGTGGAATTCTCTTAACACAAAACTGAGGGGGACTGAAATATTTTTTCGTGTTAAAAGAACTTCGTACTAAGGAATATTGCAAAAAAAAAAATAAAAACATATATTCAACGAAATTAAGTTTATTAGAGCACATTATATTTACATAGAAAAGTATATGCGCATGTATTTCATAAAAATAAAAAATAAAAACATTTACAAGAATTTAATGAAATTTATAGGAAAATTTTCAAATGTTTTGAAAAAGAAAACATTTATTGAGTTTTTGAACAATAATTTTATATTTTTCTTTGCATTGACTTTTTTAGCATCAAATTGTCAACAAATTGTTTTATGTCGTCCATTTTGTTATTCCTTTCACCATTGCAATGTATTAAATAACTGTGCATACTTTTCATGATGTTTTTTATTTCGGATAGCGTGGAAACATGAGCTGCATTATTCATTTTATTTTCGTCTTTGGAATTTGAATCAATGATTTTTTTTATCTTTGAACAAACTCCAAAATGTCTTTGTCTGACATAATTGAGGCTGTACACACATTATCATCATGTACTGCAACGAATTCTTATGATGATAAAATAGAACAGTCCAATAATACAGAAACTTTCTCAAACACCCCTCTTAAATTTCCCTTGCGCGTCTGATGTTTTCCGCATTTTGTTCATTCCCAAAAAAAAAAGAAAAGAAAATTCGTGTTAAGCGATTTTCGTTTCGTGTTAAGAGATAAAATGCATGAAATCATAGTGTAGTTTGTCGGATATTATTTCTTGTCAACTGATATTTCTTTCCACAGCGTTTTCGGGTTAAATGTTTTTCACTGCATTTTAAATTAAAATATCAATTTTCTGAAGACCCTATTTAAGTTTCTATTTCGAAGATATTCAGTGTATGCGTAGTAGATCCCTGGCAAGAAAAAAATCGCAAGAAACTTCTGTACCTTTATTAATTATGGAATATTTGATGTGCATTCAGAACCATGCATTTGTGTCTTCTGTATTTGACTCACCTCATATGCAATGAGTCAGGAAGTTACTGAAGTCAGCCGGCCAGTTGCTTAACAATATTGCATAATTCATTATTGACTCAATATTATTCGGCGTGAATGCACATGCTTCTTTCACGTTGCAATCACATTGGATACTTTGTGACTTTTTTTTCTATTTTTGACTTTTTTCGTGACAGGACCGAGAAAAAGGAGCAACGAAGACATTTTTTTATTTCAAGTGACTCATCCCCACCTGAAAACCTCTTAACTCATGTGGAAACACAATAACAGCTCAATAAATACACCTTACTAAGAACCAACTAAAGCTTATTGGTTGCTTGAATGTTCGGTAAATAATAGCTTGCTTATACCTATGAACCGATCGGTTACCATTCGAATATATTAAGTTTGATCTTGTTTTCAAGCAAATATGTTCAAAGTTAAGAAGTAAAATGCAATTTCCGTCGTGACATGCCTCTAATGAAAAGTAGGTTTTAGAACATGGGCTGTCAAGATGAGGTGGGCCAAACCAATCCACCAATAGGATTCATGGTGCCATACAGCAGGAAAGATTCGAAACAATTCGATTCCCACGGCACTGCATGCAAAGTTAGAGAATATAAATCAAAAGTACAGATTCCGAGTTTTATTTTACATTGGTTATATATATGCAGCTTTTAAAGGTATTTATCAACATAAAATAAAACCACTCCTTCGTCATAAATTTTAAAAAAATTGAACAAAAAATATATGTATTATATACCTTTTAAGGATATTTATTAAAATAAGAAATAAATAACATAAAATATAAGTATTCCTACAGTACAGTTAAATAAAGAAATGAAAATTTTGATGCGAATCTTATCCCTGAAAAGTTGTATTTAATATTACAATATCAGTGGTATAATTTGTGATTTTCAATTTGGCACATGATTCTAAATGTTCAGTTGTTAAACAACTTCGTTTCATACTCAAAATATATTTATAATTAGAAAATATTTGTTCCAAGATAAATGTATGTAGAATTAAAAGTGGCAAGGCAGAGCAAATACAATTTTCCTCACTCAATTTAATCGCTCCAGCTATGAAATACAGCAATTTAAAATAGCGGCCGAATTTTTAATGGATTTTTCATAATTTTGTAAGTTTTTCTTTCAATAATTCTGAAGGGTTTTTTCACGACTTAACAATGAGCGATGTTTCATTTCAAACGCATTACACAAACGTTTTGATTTGAATTAAATATGTAAAGCAAAAAAAAAAAAAAAAAAAAAATTCCATTTAAACCCACGTTTTTTTTCCCGCATTAATTACGCAAACAACACTCAAGCAGATTCAGAAGAATCGTATTATAATTTTTAAAAAATGGCCTTTAAATAAAAATGCATTAGGCTTAGAAAGGCGAGAAACACGCGCAGAGCGATTTAACTTAATCTCATAACTTTGTAAAGTGGTATACAGTGCCACTGAGAATAGCTCTGCGCACTCCATGTGGCGTGAGTGAGTGAATATTAACGTCGCACTATTCAGCTGTACTCGAGGGCTTTTGGCGATGGACCTCGTCATTTTGTACCATGGTCAAGTGACAAGGACGATACCTGAGCTGGCAGCCCTTTTGCCTAACTTCCACACCCACCAACCGAAGGACGTTTGAGCATCGACAGATTTAGCCCCCTACACGGCGGGTCTTCAGCGGTACTAGGCTTGAACTCATGACACACCATCCACAAGTGCATTACCTTGATCACGAGGCTACCGTGACCATGACACATGCGGAACGCGGGCCATAGGCTACCAACGCCTGTTTTAGAAGGTGGGGAAAAGATGTTGAAATTTTATCAAACTCTCTGCATGTTATTGTTAGTGCGTCGAAATTTTTTTTCTTGAATTTCAAAACTATCTTTACAGAAAAGATGTTCTCTTGTACATAGATGAATGGAAAAGTAAAATACAAAATTTAATTTTTATAAGTACTACAACAAAGAGAATAAAATTTAAGTATTTGAGTCTTTTATTTATTTATTATTTTTCTTTTTTTGCATAGTAAAAAGTCAAAGTAATTTTTGATAAAGTGAAACAGACATTTTAGCACCTTACTGGCAATTATAACGAGGAGAAGATACCTAATAAATAGTTACAAGAAAGAAACATAAGGTTCCTTTAACAGCTTATTCAGTATAAAATTTTGAAAAGAGACTTACTGCCGAAAGATTGCAATGCACGATAAAGCGGAAGACGGGAAAAAACTTGGATCGGAGTGATGCGACGGTGCGGTGAGATAGAACCGGGTTGTGCAATGTTGTACTCACTTAATCGTCTCTTTTGGTAAATTATGTTGTAAAAAAATTATTATTTTGAATTGAAAATCATTTAGCCAAATTAAGTCTTTTAATTAATTTTTTTTAGAAAATTCAACCCTTTCGTAGTAATATTAAATTTTTAAATAATTTTTTTAGTTATTTTTCTTTTGATCACCGTACCACAGAACATCTTTTCATCACAGGTAAGTTTCGATGGGCAATAATTTTTTTTTTACTCTACATAATCACGATCCAACCTTATAATGAATTTACATCCCTACTACCCTGTGACCCGGCTAAATGTGTGGAAGGAACTAAAGGATCATACGACATGATGAATTCCAATTATTTCATTTATCACTCTAAACACTCAAACACAAATAACACTAAGAATAAGATAACTCAAATCAGAAATAGAACGGGAGGGAGAGACGAGATTCGCGTTTAAGCAGAATATGTACAATCATGCAGGCTTTAATCTAATATTACTTTACATAGAGCTTAAATATTTAATGTCCTCACTACTACTGTAACGCTCTGATGATTAACTTAAGACGAAGTGATAATACCTGATTTAAGGCAGTCTTTCACTCACTTGCAATTAGGCTTTAACGCTTCTTCGTTAGCTTAACTTATCACTTTCTTATTATCTAACTTCTGGCTTCTTTACTTTTTGTTTACGTCTACACTTAACCGCCACTTCGTTTTACTTCTAATCTACTCACAATTCACCAATTCTCAAACTCGCGAATAAAGAATATATATATTAAACTTAATTTGCATATCACATTTTCTGCTTTTCGGAGAAGATTGGTTGAAAATGCTGACCCAAAAGAATTCCCCAGAGGGTTAGTGTAAGGACGCGTATAGATCCGTCACAACCTAGTGTACGTTTTAGTCCATTAGAAAAAAAGGCAAAGGTGGATATCTAGACATTTCAAATTCAGGTTTAGAATGAATGGCAGAGTTAAATTAAAGTATTGTGGCAATTAATTTTACCAAGACATGCCCCAAAGAGTAAAATGCCAAAATTACGACTCTTTGTTTATGGGACATATATTCTGAATAGTTGCAATAGAGCTAGATTTTTAATGATCTTAATAAAGATATTTTAATCATTCTCTAGAAACACAAAAATAATTTTTTAGTTAAAATTTTTTTTTTCTGTTTAATTTAAGTTGGACATAATTTTTAAGATCTCATACTACATTCTTCTGTTTAGGTAAAAAAAAAAATTTTTTTAAGTATTACTTAAATATGTAAAATATTTTTTGCACATGTATATAAAACAATACACAAAATAAAGTGAACCAACATTTTTGGTAAAATATTAAGACAGAGTTTCTTTAACCCGTTCAGGACCATCATATGTGATCTTTTCAGGGAACACGACATCATATGTGTGATTGCATTTTTACCGTTCTGAGACCCGTGATTACAACGGTGTGATCTGAAATTCGAATGATTATAAACTATAAATTTCGGCATACTTTATTTCAGTAATGATTTTTTATGAATTTTTAAATAAAGTTAGGCTTAAGAGGAAAAATCACCCGGTCCTGAACGGGTTAAAAAAATTATAAGACTGTAATTTTGAAAATTTTTATTTCCCCCCTTTTTTTATACATAAAACTATTTTTAAAATAAACTATGAACTAAGACAAAAAAATTAGTTCATTATAGTCACAGGTATCCTGTATAAAAGTATAAAAAATTTGGAATGATACAGTGTAATAGTTTTTTTTTTTTTTAAAGTGTACCTAAAGGCAAAAAATTATGCTTTGGAGAAAAAGTGAAAAACTAAAAAGTAGCAATGTTTCCACATATCATACTAATGACTAACATTTTCCTGCCTATTTTTATATGCCTCATCATAATACTTTTAACATTCTCTAAAATTACAAAAATAATTTTAAAGTATTTTTTTTCTTTGTTATAGATGTACATGAACATAATTTTATCATTTAAGCACCATTTTTTATAAAAAAATATTTCTTGGATGTATAGAATATTTTACATACATATATAAAACAATGAACAAACATACTCAAAAAGTTTTTCGATAAAATTGTGTTGAATAATTTCTCTGAAAAAACCGTAAAACTTTAAAATTTTGAAAATCTTGAATTTTTTTTTCTCAAATAAAACTAATTTAAAAAAAAGACATTAAAAAGAGAAAAATATTGTTTCTTTCTAGTAAAAACAAATTAATGGCTTACATACATTAAAACACAAGAGGAACTATCTTTTAAAATACGTCAATGGAGGCTAGTCGTTTGCTTTCATTTTTATCAATAATTTTTTTTCATATTTTAAGGTTATTTTATGAAAGAACTTATAAGTGTTATACATTTTTAGATTCAGAAAACTATGCACTACTTTTTCATACTAAAATTGAAAAGTTGATTTTTTGAATGAGTATGATGTCCTGGTTCTCTTAATAAGCATACGTATTGGAGCATTAATAGTGTGCGCTAGAGTTCATGATTTTCTCTTTTCAATAGCGTCTAAAATATTTTGAAAAGCCTTGTTTTAAATGTGAATAATTGCAATTGCAATCCGAATACTCGTCTCATCTGTAAGCGCGATATCAAAATTAATTTCTGTTTATTCTGATACTTTGTATTTTTTAATGTACTATCTCTCTCCTCTATCGCAAAAAGGAATCAATTTATAATAATTTCTCGTTATAACAATCAGTTTATAACAATCTGAAACGTGACAAAATGAAAAACTGAAACCGTAAAATTGTATGCGTATAGTTTTGCCAATTCATAAAAATCACACTTTATGCAATTCCCCATTAAAAATTTATGATGTTTTCACATCTTTTGTGCTTATGAATATCTCAGCTTTTGTGTTAGAATGTATTCATTCTACTCAAGTCTGATACATGAATTATTTTTATTTATTTATTGAATACTATACCATACCAAAATAAAATATTCATCATTTTTTTCGATTACACGCAGCTTTTCAAAATTAATTCCAGCTTTCGAAATGTATGTATCAATATTTGAACAATAATATATTGCCGATTCAGGTGCTTTAAAGTAAAACCTAGCTTCTTCCTTTTTCTTACTTCCAAAATAATTAATATATATATTCCGAAATAATTATTTAATATCCACGTTAATGTTTATAATTTTAATAAATGAATTAAAATACTTTTTTCCCCTTTTTTTAAAACTTTTTACTTATGAAGCCAATGTAAAACATCAGGTTCAAATGCTCAAAAAATCTGGCGGTAGTTATTTTACCCACATGAACCCACTGTAAAAGTGACACGGCTGCGTTGAGATCTATGTAAAGTACAGTGTTTAACGCGAAAACGCTTATGACGCAATATCGGTTAACACGAAATAATACAACGGTCCAGACAAACAACTATGTATTATTTTCATGCATATTTTTTCTCTTAACACGCAAAAATTTTCCTTCTGAGAATGAACGAAATATGAAATACACCAGACGCGTAGGCGAAATTATTGAAATATTTGAGAAAGTTTCCGTATTATTGGACTGTCTTACTGTATCATCGGAAGAATTCATTACAGGGGATAATGATAAAGTGTGTATAGCCTCAATTATGGCAGACAAAGACATTTAGGAGTTTGTTCAAAAATATCATTGATGCAGATTCTGTTGACGAAAATGAAGTGAATTATGCAGCTCCTGTCCCCACGTCATCCGAGTGAGGAACATCATGAAAAGTATGCGCAGTTATTTAGACTCACATTCTCTCCAATGGTGAACTTTCAACATTTTTAAAACTCTCTTTGCAAACTCTGAATTCAGAGCTCGCCCACAATTATTTTAGGGTAACAGTTTTAGTACCAAGTTAATAAAAGCCATCCATTGGAACTTTTAACATTTAATTCTTTCCAGAAGATACTGGTTTTTGTAATTAGATTTATTATAAACTAATTCAAGAGATTGTGACGGATCTATACCGTTCCTTCTACTAACCTCCTGGGAATTCCTTTTGGGCCATCAATTTTTCAACCAACTTTCTCCGAAGACAGGAAGCGTGATTATGCAAATTAAGTTTAATGAATATATATACACTCATGTCCATAAGTTAAGGATAATGAAGTTCAGGCAAAGAAAGAGACAGAAGCAAAACAAATTGGACTTATTTGTAAAGTCTATTTATAAAACAAAAGGTAAAGAGCAAAAAAAATGCTATATGTTTGACATAATTAATTAAAATTGCGATTTTTACTCCCTGGAGCAAATTTCAAAAAAGAACCTATTTACAAAAAACAGTATAACATGGTTAGTATGATGGTTAATACGGAGTATGTCTCCCGGACGATGCAATACAGTCCTTACAACGCCTACGCATGCTGAGTATCAAATTATCAATCTGATCTTGGGGAATATTGCACCACTCATCAAGCAATGCCCTCCGAAGTTCCGGGAGACAGGTGGGAGGGGGTTGACGGGCTTCATATCGGCGGCCAAGCATATCCCACACATGCTCTATTGGATTCAAGTCTGGTGAGTATGCTGGCCAATCCATACAGGTGATATCCTCCGATTGAAGGCATTCGTCTACAATGTTTGCACGGTGAGGACGGGCGTTGTCATCCATAAACAGAAATTCAGCACCCATGGCGCCCCGAAACAAACGCACATGTTGTTCCAGAATGACATCCCGATAGATGTGGACTGTCATCGTTACACTTTGAACATGCAGGTCAGTTCTGGAACCAAGAATAATTCCTTCCCAAACGAGCCATCCTGCAGCACCGTAACGGTGTCGTTCAATGGTGTTCTCTTGGTGGTAACGGGTACCTGGCGCTATCCATATGAAAGTCCGGCGAGAATCAGACTGCAAACTAAACCCGGACTCGTCGGAAAACATCACACAATGCATGCTCGCTACTCCAGGTTAATCGCAGGCTACAGTGAGTTGCGGTAAAGGGAACACATCTGACAGGCCTACGAGCATATAGAAAAATGTGCCCTAAGCGTCTGTACACGGTCTGCCTTGAAACTGTCATACCGGTAGCTGAAGAGATCTGACGAGATAGATCTGATGCTGTGCCCCGTCTGTTTCTTTTGGCAGCAACTGCCAAATACCGGTCCTCATTCGGCGTTGTAACTCGGGGGCGACCTGTGCTGTAACATCTACTCACATTACCATCATCTTGGAATCGTTGCCAAAGCCTGGAGATGACACCCTGGGTGATTCCAAGTTCCGCGGATACTTCCAGCTGAGTATGTCCACATTCCAGTTGTCCGATAGTTCTGGCACGTAAAAAATAATCCAAATGCTTCCTTTGTGCCATAACTATGCGGTTATTGCACTGAAAGGCTTTTAAAGCGCTTGTGAACAATTTTACTTCTTTGCCACCATTCCTTATATACCCCTCTCTTACACTCTCGTCATTGTGACGTACTATCCGCGCCATCTGGTGGTTTCCTGTAATTTGCATATTCTTCTTCAAGATGTGTGTGATAATTCTACAGGTGAAATTTTTATTTTAGAGTTCAATTTCTGTGTGATTCTGAATTATCCTTAATTTATGTGACATGAGTTTATATATATATATATATATATATATATATATATATATATATATATATATATTAAAAAAATATACAAAATAGTTATAAACCTAAGATAACTTATATATATATATATATATGTGTGTGTGTGTGTGTGTGTGTGTGTTCTGTATTCGCGAGTTTGGGGGTTGGTGAAGTGAGAATAGTTTAGTAGTGACGTGAAAATAGATTGAATGTGAAGTGAATAGATGAGAAGCGAAGTAAATCGGCTGTGAAACGTATACGTGAACAGTGTACGAAGCAAGAAGTTGGAATATTAAGGAAGTGATTAATTCAACTATTGGAGAAGTGCTTAAGTCCCCGCAAAAAAACTAGAAGATTGCAAGAGTTCAGGTACTGTGATCTTTAATCAAGATAGAGAGTTATATAAATTATTATAAAATGATAAGCTCTGCATAAAGTTGTCTTAAAGTTAGATCTGCATGCTTGGATATATTCTCCCCAAGCCATCTCGTCTCACCCTCGGGCTCTGACTGATCAAAGTTATCTTATTTAGAGTGTTGTGTCTGAGTTGAAATAGTGATAAATAAAATAATAGAAGTTCATCATGTCGTCTAATCATTTAGTTCCTCCCACACCTCTAGCCGGGTTACAGGGGAGAAGGAATGTAAATTCCTTATGAGGTCCTTTATGCAAGACATTTTACTTTTTATGCCACCCTGTTCCTAAATGTTTAAGATAAATTATTCTGGGCTGAGTTATATAACGTTCAATCAAGATTCCTAACGGAAAGGAAATAAGGGGAAAAAACATTTGGTACGGAAACTGCTAATGTAAAGATTACATAATTAAAATGCGGAAAACATTTGATTGCGTTTTATAATGAACCAGATCAGTTAATCAGTAGATTAACGGCTGTCGAGCTTTAACGGTGACTCCTTAGTGGTGTAACGTCCATCCTCGGAACCAGGATTCTAGGGGGGGGGGACCAGTGGGTCGCAGGTTTCTAAGGAACTTAAAACCTGTTATCTTATAGTTGTGCAGTCCTTTGTAAGATCTGGCTAGAGGCCCAGAATTTGATTTTGCAGGGAGGGGAGGGGGAGCTTAAAATTCTTTCTCAGTTATGCCACTGGTGACACATCTTTTCGAAGCTACTTCGCGCATACGTTGCAGATATCGAGCAACTGAAAAAACATAAGAAGCTCGCATATCTGACTAAAGAATATTGAATATATTTATCACCATGCGCTTGCAAATGTTTTATTTATTCAATTCATCATCTGCGCCACCATGTCTGAAAACATTACATAATTCATGGAGGAAGCAGCTCTTGTTGCACGGTATTCATGTGCTTTTTCATTTCACGTTGCAAAAACACGAGCTATCTTGTGACTATTTGTTTCAATATTTGCTTTCTTTCGTGCCAGAAATCGTCAATAAAATACAGCCACCACTTTTGATTTTATTCAAAATTATTCGTCTCGACCTGAAGGCGTCTTTGCACATTCGGAGAGTCGAAAACAGCTCCGCAAACACACACCACAGAGGAATAAATAATGCTCACTGGTTGTTAGGGGGTTGTCTGGAGAAAAAAAACAACTTTGTAAACTGTGGTTTTAAAACAGTAAACTTTAGAAATCTATAAAAACAATGTTACAAAATTAAAATTTTTAATAAAATTATGCATTTGGCATAGTTTACACAAGTGGTTGCCAAGCGTTGTTCCATGAAAAATTTTTGCTGGTCGGCAAAAAAAAAAAAAAAAAAAAAAAAAAAACTGGGACATTATTTATATTTTTATGAAAATTCAGTTTCAAAAATGACAAATAACAAAACGTGATATAAAAAACCTCTACTACTTTTCGAAAATTTTTAGATATTTTTACAGGTGTATATAGCGACATCTGAGTTGCAACCCATGGCAAATTGGCGACCAGTTTTTGACATTGCTTTGCGTTGCAGGTGTGTATTGCTTTTCGTGAAATTCCTCTTCAGTGATATGTAAATCTAAAAAGTGACTTAAATAAGAGTGACAATATAATTAAAATGGTCCATCATATACTAGTCGATCATATTAGAGATCTGTCAAATATAAAATTATACATTTAGTATATTCTCGCCAGTGTGTGTATTTACTCCGTACTTTGGAATGGAGAGAACCAGGGACCAGCTCTCTGCCCCCAATGTCCGAGAAATCAACCACTACAAGAGCCAAGATTTGATGGTTTGTGCAAGCATCACTTTGGAGGGCCGCACACATCACTGTGCAAAAGGCACTGGGACTGCTGTGAGGTTTGGGGATGAGGTCTTGTTCTGTTTCATACTTTCTGACTTCGATTTTCGCCTTTACACGGGTGCAATTGACTCTGGTTTTATTTTAACGGTTGCCAACACGATGCACATAGAGCTCATTTGGTCGATGAATTTCTGGAAAGGGAGAATATTCGCCAAATGGATTGACCAGTTAGATCTCCAGATCTCATCCGCATAGAACATGCTTGAAACATTCTGGGGAGGGCAATTGTAACTTACAAACCTCTTTCGAGAACGGTCCAAGGCCTGAAAACAGAGTTGCTGAATAAGTAGGATTAATTGCTACAGAAACTCATAAATTCCCTTAATTCCGGTATAAAATCACAGTGTGAGACCTTTTTATCTGAAAGAGGGGGCATACACCCTATTAATAATTTTTTTTGTTATATTCTGCAACTGCTCTTTCATACGGACTTCGATGAGTGTTACGTATGATCCCGCTAGTTTTTGTTAACTGTTGAATGATTATTATTGTTATTTTTGCATTTATCAGCCTTGTATACATATCATTTTTTTTTTAAAAATCTGTTTAGTAGTTCTGGAGATTATCGACAAAATCTAAAAATTCTCTTAATTTTGAATACCAGTGTAGAGATAGTTTTGTTCAATCTGTTCTATTTTTTAGGGAACAAACTCATTTTTATTTTTCTAAATAGTTTATATAAATATATGCAAAAATGGATTAAAGACATCATAATCACCAAAAATATTATCCACTCTTAGTAAAATATTACCAACCACTGTTACAGGCAAAAAAAGGAAAAAATACTTTTCTTACTTATCTAATCTAGTTCTCTCTGTCTGTCTCTCTCTCTCTCTCTCTCTCTCTCTCTCACTTTCATTATATGCAAATCAGAAAACTGATCAGGTATTTCAAATACTACTTCGAATTGTTTTAAAATTGCTCATGCTTCTGAATGCTAAGAGTTATTTTTGAAACCATTACAAACACAATAGCCCAAACATAACGATTATTTATTATATAGTCACTCCTTAAAAGTCAATTTTTTTGCCCAAATGTTCCCAAAAAAAGGCACATTTTTTGATTGCATATAACTAATATAATTACAAAAATGGAAGAATTTTATTTTAATTTTCAATTTTAAAGTTTTTTTTACACTATTTCGTATTTTTGTAAATGTGGAAAAACCCATAAATGTTTGCTTTTTATAAGTACATTTTCCATGCTATGAAGAATGTTCGTTATATCTTTAAAAAAAATTTCACTCGTCCAAAAAAATTTCATATTCGTACCTTTTTGGTTAAGGATTTGTGTGTGTGTGCGTATATCTATATATATAAAGGAGAAAAGCGACTCACTGACTGACTGACTGACTAATCACGATATCTCTGGAACTATTCAACCTACAGACTTGAAATTTGGTAGACATGTTCCTTTCATAGAGTAGACATCAGCTAAGAACGTATTTTCCAAAATTCGAAACTCAAGGGGCATTACGGGGGATTAAGGGGCGTTATAAATAATTGGTTTCATGTTTAAACTACTCAATGTACAATTTTGAAATTGGGTAAGCAGATTCCTTTCATACAGTAGAGATCCGCTACAAAATAAGTTTGGTGAAAATCGACCCCCAAGTGGAGTTGCAGGGGCTCAAGTGGCGTTATAGATAATTATCCCCATTTTTAAACTATTAGACGTACAGTCTTGAAATTTTATAAGCAGATTCCCCTTTCGTAAAGTAGAGAACCGCTACAAAATGGGTTTCGCGAATATCAACTATTAAGTTTAATTTCGGGAGATTAAGAGGCGTAATCGATAAATAATTCCATTTTAAAACTATTTGATCATCCTGCTTGAAAATTGGTAGGCATGTTCCTTTCATGGAATAGAGTTCCTCTAACAAAGAGTAAAACGAAAATTGACCCCTAAGGATGGTTGCGAGGGGTCAAGAGGAGATACAGAAAAAAATTCGTGTTTTTAATTGTTAGACCCAAATACTTGAAATTTGTTAAGCATGTTTCTTTTGTTGAATAGGGATCCACTAAGAATGTATTTTAAGCAAATCAAGTTCTGGGGGGAGTGCAGGGGGTTACTGGGACGTATTGACAAAAAAAATTCCTTTTTTAGAGCTACAAGGACTATAATAATGAAATTTGGTTTGCATTTTTCTTTTGTTGAATTTAAATCCGCTAAGAGCGGTTATTTTGGAAAACGGCTCTCAACGGGATTACGGGGACATAGATAGTAAAACTTTGTTTTTTTTTCTGTTAGATTTAGACTTGAAATTTGGCTTGCATGTTCAATTTACGGAGTAGAGATCCACCGAAATTTGGTTTTGCGGGAATCCACTTGGTTTTTGGGTTACGAAAGAGCAAACATCATTCTATACTTCAATTTTAGAGATTTTTAGAAAATACAAATTAGATGAGTTCTGACCTTTTTTTTTTATCAACAGGCGACAGTTAAAGGTATAAGTACATTCTTCAATACAATCGAATTCTTAATATGCTAGGACTTAGATATCAATAATTTATACATATATATAAGCAGTAAAAATTTAAAAAACATCATGAAATACCCAGCGAAGCGGGCGGGTAACGGCTAGTATATATATATATATGTAATGACTTCTTCTAGCACTCTTTAACTCTACTCCGTTAAATTATTTTCTAATTCTTTGGTACAAGACTGTTGTAATGTTAATCGTAATCTAATTGCTCGCGCGCATTTGCAACCAATCACGACTCCTGTTAGAAAAGAGTCACCGCCAGTATAAAAGCTCAGAGCGCTGGGTGCTCTCTTTCTTTGTGCTTTGTCCGCTCGCCAACAACATGTATTTGTGCGTGCTGTTTTCGCTTATGTGTTTTTGTGTTGTTAGAAATAGTTTTTGTGTGAACTGTTGCAATATCCTGGTCAAGAAACTAATAAAAGTTTACAAACATCAAGAGTCTTCTCTACTATGCCACGACTACAACATAATTAAGCATTTAATAAGTAAGAAAAATTCCTAGCAACCCAGGGAATCTCATATATATATGAACAACCAATTTGTGAATCAGGGTGTAGTACTAAGTCTTACATTGCTATAATATCGGCTTTTTTCTATTATCTATCCGCGTTTTCATTTCTTCTCAAGCAACAAATTCATATTACCTTACCAATCCCTGTTCTTTATCGAATATTTTCAAGTATCTAAATTCCCGTCATTAATGAAAAACACACTAGCAATAATAATCTCACTATAATAATTTAAAACATGTGCAAATCAAAGACAGAAAGAAGAAAACATCAGTGCGGGTTCAGCGTACGAGCAAACCAGTTGTGACCCGCTTTCGGTAGCCCGGTCCCAATTACCGCATTATAGATTACGATAAAGAGCAGTTTGGAGACTGAAGGGAGGCAGCAAAATGGGTCCATGTGTCCCAAAGTCGGCTTCGTAGACAATGGAACCAGTTCCAGGAGACCAGAATAATTTCCAGAAAACTGTTTACAGAGCGCTTAAGAGCCACCACAAGCCAAGATAATGTGTACTTTGATTCAACTATAAGACGTAATGAAGAATAACTACTTAATGCGCAAACAAAAAAATTCAGAAAACAATTTAGGGGTAAACTGTTTTTCGAAGTCTAAATGAGACAGAGTTTGGACCAATGACCTGCATCGCACTCATTTCAAATTCCAGGAAAGCCACCATGGAG
Organism: Trichonephila clavata; assembly: GCA_019973975.1. NCBI lineage: Eukaryota > Metazoa > Arthropoda > Arachnida > Araneae > Nephilidae > Trichonephila > Trichonephila clavata. Next base: position 27,140 of record BMAO01036691.1, on the reverse strand, counting down.
TCAGGAGTTGTGGGTTATGCTCTCTTCGCTTATGAACTGAAATGTGATACAGATAATTTACTTCTGACCCAGCGTGAACATTGATTGTCAACGTGTTTGCATATGCAGTGTACCAGGGAGTCATTGGCATTCCTCCAACATCAAGAAAGTGGGCCATTATGGAATTAATGGTGGTATGATCTGAGCCGGCATGATGGATGTCGGACGGGAGCACAGAGCTACATGTATTTTACGGGCAGGGGCGTAGCTACCACCGTATCTGCCGTATCAATGATACGGGGCCCCCAAGCTACAGGGGCTCCATCATATGTAAGCAAAACCCAGGGGCGTAGCTTCCGCCATATCAATGATACAGGGTCACCAAACTGCAGGGGCCCCATTATGTGTAAGAAAATAATCAGAAAAAGGTCAAGCGGCCCCAAATAGGGTTCCCCAAGGAATTTTGATACAGGGAACACTCAGGACTAGCTACGCCAGTGTTCATGGAGGTACCCTATTTTTTGAGGTAGGAAGGAGATTTCAGAGCCCTGTATAAGGCTTTTCAAATGAGCAGATGGCAAACAAATCCTATTTATGGACGATATAACTCTCGTCCCTCCCGTACTCATTCTCGGCAAAATTAAATCTCGATGATATTTAGCATCCTACGAGAGCTTGAAATAAAATTAATTAAAGCTTCAAAATTTGGAAGCACCGTTAGATGAAGCCACCATGAAGTGACTCATTCATTTGGATACGCAGTACCTGCAAAAGCTTAGTTGCCAATGTGCAGCTCATTAGGGGGGAAAAAACTCTCTTTCACGCAGGGTTCAGATGGTCGATGAATATTTCAGGACTGAGAATAGTCAGAGCAGTGCTGGTTTATCCACTGGGGGCTTTGAGCCCGAATAAGCTGGATTTTATCAGGTTCTCTGGTAATGAATTTCGATCCACCAGTGACAGGGAGGCCTGTAGATCTTCTGAATCCAGGGCCCGAAATTAACTTACAAAGGCACAAAGTCAGAGGATGGAATGCCCAGCCAGATCTCTAAACCTGCATCCCGTTGAGTATGCTTAGGATGCTCTGGGTTGAACAATTGCAGTTAGCCAGCCCTCTCCCAGAATATTCTCGCACCTACGAACTACCTTGGTGGACGAGTGGATTTATTGTCTCAAGACCTATAAGCAGCTACGTCAATCCGGTATGAGAGATGCATTGCTGTCAAGAAAAATCATACCCATATTAAACCCTTCCATAAGTGCCCTCTTTCTACATCATTTCTTGACATTCAGACTTCAGAGCATACATCATGATCATTGCCATGTAAAATTAATTTTTAATTATCCTCTTTTTAAGTAACATTTTTTAAATACTTTCATACCAAATTTCAGTTGAATTGGTTCTGCTGTTTTTAGTTGGTTCTGCTGTTTTTAGTTGGTTCTGCTGTTGTACGCGCATATATTTCGAAAAGATAAAGCATTTTACGACTTTTGCGTGACAGTCTAATAACCATTCATTTTAATATGCCTGGAAAAAAGAAGTTGTAAAAGGTTTCATTCGTAGTTTTGCTAGTTCGTGACAATTACACTTGACGCGCGAACTCTCCCATAAAAATTTTAATAACTTGTGTGTTTATGGATATTTTAGCTTGTATTTGAATACTGTTTTTCATTTTTCTTCACTCTGTCGCGTGATTCATTTTATTTATTTATTAAATTCAGTGTCATACGCAAATATTTTACAGATGCGTCAAGCTAACGTTAAGGATTTTATGAAAGTAAATTTCATCACATAAGCTGTGTAATCATATTTTAACATAGTCTCAGCTTTGTTGATTTGGAGTAAGAACTGCTTCTGTTTGTTTTTTTTTACTTCTAAATTGGACGAAAAGAAATACTTGTGGTACTAAAAATGTGATTTTTTGAAATAAAATCAAACGGGATCAGCGATTGCTAAAATAGTTTTGAACATAATTAACTAAAATTTTTTCTGTAAGTTCTGTATAATAGTAGAATTGTTTTAACCTTCAGATTTATTTATCAATCACTGTTTTATTACAAAATTTACAGTCCCTTATGTGAATATAATCACTGTGTTTTTAAGCATTTTCATATAGTAAGAGAGATAAAGTGCTCTAGTTTTTGTAAATAAGAAAATATCTATTATCCTGAAGGTCATTTCAAAATTGAATAATATAGCAACACATTAAATTGAAAAAAATTGAAAATTTGTTCATAAACCTTTGGTGCAGAATGGGCCGCGTTTATGCTATTTTTTGTCAATTTTTACCTATTTTTTCCCATTTTAGTAATAATAATTTCTTTTTCTCTTCTTAACTTTAGCACATTTTTCTTAAAATGCACTAAACAAATATAAAAATAAAAAATAAAAAATCTCCATATCTCCTTTTTTTTAAAAAAAAAAAGTTGTCGCAACCAGTCGGATACCTTAAAATGTTACTACTGCCTTCCTTACCAAAACAGTGCATACTGTACATGAATCGTCCATCATTTGGAGAAATTCCATTCTAACCCTGAGACCGCTGCAACCTAATGGTTACTTTCACTGGCTCGTGGCTGGCGTGTCTTAAATTCGAGTCCTAATGCCACTAAAGACCAAGCATGTAGAAGCGCTAAATCTTCCGTGGCTCAAAATCTTCACGTTGGAGTGGTTTGGAAGTATGGATACGGGAGAGGGAGCCTGTTCAGGTGTCATTCTCTTCATTTGGCCGTGGTTCAAGATAACAAGGTCCGTCACCAACAGCCCTCGTGTTGCCTTATACTGCGACGTTAAACTTTTCGCGATGGGTGTCAGATATGCACCAGTTTCAAACCCCCTGATCTGGCAGTAGGTCGTGCAATGCACCTTTCCGTGGGGTCGATCAGTCCTGCAGATCAAGATAGAACAGCGATTCACCGCTGCATGATTCGGTGGTCGTGACATTTGGAGTGGATGCATATGTGATACATCGGTCTCTAAAATGGTATCTGTTGATTATCAGTACATCATCGCGAAAAGGTTAATAAGCCCTCTCTTAGTCCCTCCAGTCAATTAAGATAATTTGGTCCCAAGAATTTTAGTTTTTCGACCACAAAGTGTTGATGGTTCGCCATTCAGTGGCGTAACGTACACCTCCACCAACCCCGCATTATTTAAGGAGGCAGGATTCTAGGGGGCTCAAAGCTTGATTGGCACCAAGTGCTTATGATTTTGCCATTCTTTGTAAGATCCAACTTGGGGCCCAAAACCTGACTTTGCAGGAGAGCCCTCACGGAGAAAAAAGAAATACTCAAAAATGACTACATGGACTTACTCAGTTTGAAATGAGTTTGTTTATATCAGATTGGAACGCATGCCTTTACAAATATGAGACATTACATGTACTCAAAATTTCAAAAAATGGTTAATTAACACTATCAAACAAATGTAAAAGATATTCAGGATTAAAAAAGTTTTTTTAATATACTGGCTACATATTTTAAAGATTGGGGTTCAACAACAAATTTAGTTCTCATAAATCTTCCGAACTATTTTTCGTTTCTACCACGCTACCCGCGGACGAACACATGAGTACTAGATTGTTTTGATTTTGTAAGGCTTTTATAGGAATTTAGCGAAAAAATGTGATTATCTGCCTTTTTTTGGCAGATTACTTAAGAAAACAAATTTAAGAGGTATGTGGCTACGTTTGGAGCATTTTATTGAAACATAAATTTTCAACTAAAAAAACACTTTTTTCTTTAAAAAAGGGTGTGCATAGAACTAGGAATTAAGGTTCAAGTGTAGTATAGATACTTGGCGATGTCAAATTTTTTTGATGACCAAAATCGATCGCCAAGCTACTTCACTTAGCGATAGGTTTCCCGAAGCCAGAATGAATTCGTTATCTCACCAATAATATCTATATAAAAATCGAAAGGGCCCTCTCCCCTATACTACACTTGAGTCAGGAATTAAAATACAATTCCACAAAATTTTAAATTATTTTGGATAGATTGGGAATTTTTAGTTAAAAATTGCAGTTACAGTAAACCTTGTATTGAAAATTCTAATTAATATATTCAAATAATATTAAAACTGCACCCAAATAACATCATTATCTGTGCCTAGAGCGATAAGAGTTACATTATTTTGTTGAAATTTGTCAATTTTTTTAAAAAAAAAAGCATATTTTTTCTCACAAATTGTATGTGCAATAAAATGCATATATACATACACAGAGATTATAGTCTATAATACAAATAAAATAAAATAAAAGTTTTCTTAAAATGTTAATTCAATGTCTTAAAAAGAAATCCATTTGTGAACTTTACCGTGAAGCCAAAAAACATAGTTTCTCAGACAATGCTTTTAAAGATTTAAATACAATATGAAAAATGTTCTACTAGTTGTACATTTCTTAAACTCACCATAATTATAGCTCAAACTCTTTAGCTTCATGTTTAACTAATTTTCAACCCTTTTGCTGTTTTCTGGAGAGTTTTATAATTATAAAAATTGTCGAGTTTAGTAAAATTTTCATGAAAAATTGCAATTAGGATCTTTTACACAAAATTCTAATGAATGTATTCAAATAATATTTATACAGTACATAAATAATGGAACATCTTTATATATTAGGAATTAAAAGATATGTATTACTTTTAAAAGTTTTTTAAATATGCCAAATTTTATGCAAAAACTCGATTTTTTAAAAAATTAATGATATTATTTACATTTAAATGCAATGAAGTACATAAATACAGTGAACCCCAAAAGTGTTTGTACACTTGCAGTTTCCTATAAAATTTAATGATTTCGACTAATAAAAATTAATGTATAGAAATTGTAATTTTTTTTATGATATCTGCAACTTGTTCTTAATGGAATGACATAATTATTTTTTTAAAAATAGCATAACTATTATTTTTAAAAATTAATAATCAAAAAGCTCTTGAAAAATTACGCCACTAAAGTCTTAGAACACTTAACAAAAATCTCAACATAGCTTTAAATATTGTATTTCTTTCTTAATTTAGAACTTAATAGGATATATTTTAGTGTCCACAACAACTTTTGGACATCTTGATATAGATTTAATGAGTTTTTGTAATTTCTGCATCGATTTACCTCCATGCTTCTGTGATTATTATTTTTACTTCCCATTATGTGTTTATGTCATGTTTTTATATTTTAAATCTAGTTCTCCCCAAATATGCTCTGCTGGGCTAAATAAATTGATTGAGGAGGTGTTTTCAAACTTTTGGGTACAGTTATAGAGACACCAGCAGTGTACATTGAGAGCAGTTCGCTTGGCGTCATTATCCTGTTAAAAAATGAAGTCGTCTGAAATATCCAAATTTTGAGAGGATAATTTAAAATTTCTCTTTAAAATATTTAAATAGAGCTCATGATTCTCAATACCATCAAAAAATACCAAATTACCTAATTCCTGAAGCCTATTTACACCCCCCCCCCTCCCCCGCAAGAACACCTCTGTGTTGAATCATGGAGGTGGAGGAGCTCTTGTTCCACATAAATTCACTGGATTAAATGCCTCATTTTTTCCTTTAAAACTATTATATGCCCATCAGAACCAAAAATGTTGAATTTTCTGTCATCCCAATCACTTTCCTGTCAATTTTGAATTTTCTGAAACTTAAGTCAAAAGAATCTAGTTGGATGAATGAACCATGGAAGTGGAAGTGTTCTTGCGTGGGGGCGTAAATCAGCCACAGAATTAGGTAATTTTTGATGGTATTGAGAATCATGAGCTCTATTCAAATATTTTAAAGAGAAATTTTAAATTGTCTGTCCAAAATTTGATATTGAACACGACTTCATATTCTAACAGGATAATGAAGCCAAGCGTACTGCTCTCAATGTACACCGCTGGTGTCTTTATAACTGGCCCAAAATTTTGTGAAAACACCTCCTCAATCAATTTATTTAGCCCAGCAGAGCATATTTGGGGAGAACTAGATTTAAAATAAAAAGAAAACATGACATATAAACACATAATGGGAAGTAAAAACAATAATCACAGAAGCATGGAGGAAAATCAATGCAGAAATTACAAAAACTCAATAAATCTATATCAAGATGTCCAAAAGTTGTTGTGGACCACTAAAAGATATCCTACTAAGTTCTAAATTAAGAAAGAAATACACAATATTTAAAGCTATGTTGAGATTTTTGTTAAGTGTTCTAAGACTTTAGTGGCGTAATTTTTCAGGAGCTTTTTGATTATGAATTTTTAAAAATAATAGTTATACAATTTTTAAAAAAATAATTATGTCATTCCACCAAGAACAAGCTACAGATATAAAAAAATTACAATTCCAAAATATTAATTTTTATTAGTCGGAAACAATAAATTTTATAAGAAATTGCAAGTGTACGAACACTTTTTGGGTTCACTGTATATACACAGAGATTAGAGTTTGATTCATAACACAGATAGAACTAAATAAAACATGTTCTGAAAATTTAAATTCAATATCTTAAAAATATTTTGTGTAGGGATCAGCATCTGGTTTTGTTAACTCCAATTCCAGTTTACTAATTATGCTATAACTTTGCTTCTAGATATCATAGAAACAAAAATATAGTGTTTTTGGAATCTTAAATGTATAGTCTTTAAAATAAAAACACAAAAGTAATTTTTGAAAATTTTCACCAAAACTGCGAATTTTGGGTAGTCACATATCTTAATGAAATTAGAGAAAAATTATGTTTTTACCATAAAATCTGGCATATCATGTATACCATCGTATTACATGCACTTATACTTTCAAGTAGCAATTTTTAATTTTTATGTTTATTTGCTGAAAATGTGCACCCCCATTTTCATGAAGAAACCTGAGATGTATGCGAGTCATGCTCTTAAAGTTTGAAAGTCATTTATTCTAAGCTTTAGTAAAAAATAGTATACATCTAGAAGTGCAACCCTTTAAGTTCATAAGGAATGCCATTTCTTTTAAATAACCATTATTTTGATCTATGTAAAAATTTAATTTTTTTTCCTGTGCTCACATTTTTTAAAGCTCTTATTTTTATACCTGGTATATAATGTGCACGCATAAAATGCAAAATAATTTAGATGACTCGCATATCCTAACATGTAATTTATTTGAAACAACATTGTTTGAAAGGCATTTTCACTCACATTTTGTAACTCAAAGACATGATTTGATAAAAAAATTAAAAAGTTGTTTATTTATGTACTTTTACAATGTATATTACACTAAAACATAATCTGTTCTGCACAAATAAGGATGGAGTTGACTATAATATGGATTAGATAGTGTTTATAAAAAAAAAATTTCACTTATATTCTTGTTTATTTTTTATGTATATATGTATGTGTACAATTTCCAGAATAAATATTTCAGCAATATGATTTTGGTTTGTTTTATTTTTCTTGTTAACAGTGAATAATTGAAAAAAGGTATTGAAAATAAAATTCTGTACAGCAAGTAAAATTGCTAAATTATGATTCTATTGGTCTTTATGATGTTATTTTTTCTTCTGAATGGGTGCTGAAAACTTCTCTAAAAGCTCTTTCCATTAGGTTAAAAACTAAATGTTTTGGTAATGCAAAAATGTACTGTTAGAGTTGTTTTTACATTCTTCTAAGGACTAAAATTTTTAAGTATTTTAATTAAAAAAAACATTAACTTAAAAACTATTATATTTGTTTTCTTTGGTGATAGGAAAGTGTAAAATCAGTTGCTTTAACAAAAAACGAGCTTAGTTGGTAATATAGCAATGCATTTTCTTTATTTCCATGTGGATAGGTTTCTATTTAAACAAAACAATTGATATAGAGTACTTACACACCTGGGCCTAATGAGTGTTACTTTAGTCAAAAGGTTTTTTTCTTCAGGTTACATAATATGTAAAAAAGCTATTTCTTTCTGGCATTGTTTTGAAATTTTTACTTAGAAAAATCTGTTATTTATCATAATGTTTCCTAGATATTTCTAATAACTTATTATTGAAGGGCTGAATTTTTTTAAATAAAAGTTAATTTTCTGCTTGTATATGATTTTAAGGAAACAATATAATGCTTCTAGAGAAACATAAATATAAATAATGAATCAAATTGCTTCTGGAACTAGTTCAAAATGCATACACATTTGTTAAACGATAACATCGAATTTATTTTTGCAGTTTTCAAAGATTTATATTTGCGGTATAAGTTCGAAGACATGCAGTTTGTGATCAAATAATAGTTGCATTTTTTTTTTTCGAAAAGTAATATTTTTGTCGTATTGTCGCCACCGTATTGGCGACATTATATAAAACGAAGTACATGGTTGCTAATTCAGCGCGTAGGACACATGCGAAATCGTTACTGCCAATTTGGCGAGTTATCTTTAACTTAGGCACTTTCGCGATAATATGCGAGTACCTTTTTGTTACACACAATAAATGTAAAATGAATTTTGATTTCGAAGTTAAGTGTAAAAATTTCATGAAATGAAAATAAAATAATACGTAAGATGTAGAAAGTGAAAATTTACAACTCAGGTATCACATTTTTAAATCCCTTAAGATTTGGGTTAATAAATAATTTTCTGTTAAAAATTCATATTAGATACAACAGTACCGAAAATAAATGCTATACATACTCATTTTATTGTTTTAACTCATATTTGATACATTAACAAATTCAAATATGAGTGCATTATATACTCATATCGATCTTTCATTCTCAAAAATTTGATCCCGTAACAGGTTCAAAAATGAGAATGTACTTGTGTCTCAATATGAGAATATGCGATTCTCAGATTTGAGTAAGCGTGCATCGGAGCTATTTTGAGAATGTGAAGTATTCAAAAGTGAGCTGTTTTCTCTCAGTTTTGAACATCGTTTCTCGCAGTGCTAATACTCTCCGTTACGCCTCTGTCACCACTATATATCTGAGTCTTAATGCTATGAACTCATCTATCAAACCTAAGAGAATAATTTTAGGATCTCTATAAAAGAGTTTTCTTTGTCTGATGCAGACAATGAGATCCTTTTTAAAGGTGAAAAAGTCTCTTCCATGGTGGTGGATCAACACTTCACACATATTTGTGAAACTAATGATCCATTGTATAGTGCTTCGACACTTTTCGGGATAAATTAGCTGCGACAACATTTGTAAATAACCGAACCAGTCGAATGTTCTTAAGTATTTGCATATTTAATTCTCACGGCAACCCACAGTTAAAGTATTTTGCCGTTAGAACCTCTTCACTGCTCTTTTTTTTAATTGAATTCCCCCCCCCCCATATAAAGAAAAATTGATCTGTGAAAATACGAGGATGTTACAATTTTAGCGAGATAAATGAAATATAATTGCAAAATATTCCACTACTCACGTAATTCAAGATAGGCTTCTGTTTTGCTTGTGACGCAAAATATTTGACAATCAACTTTAAAAAGCATAGGTCTTAAATTGTATGTTTTATATATTCAAAAAAAAATTATAAAAAGCTCTGTTAAAATAACTTTCATAATAATTTCTGAGAGAATACTTGAACCTTCTCAAAAGCCTCAGGTGTTTTGTGTCTTTGTTATTTAGAAAGTCAAAACTCTCTCTGGTCCCTTTATTTAAAATAAATACATATCTCAAACGAATAAATGTTGAAAGAAATCTTCATTCTGCCTGAAATTTCTCTTCCTCGCAAAGTCAGTGATCTTGATGCCTCCACAATGGCTAGGTGAAGCCCCGCCCATCTGACGTGATTCAATTTCCAGTGGCGCAAAAAGATACAAAAAAAGATTTTAATTTATAAAACAAACTTTATTTTTCTTGGCTTCAAGTCAGTGGCGTAACGTACACCTTCGCAACTCCCACATTGCGAGGGGGCTCAAAGCCTAATTTTATGGTTTTGCAATCCTTTGTAAGATACGGCTTGGAGCCCAAAACCTTTTCTTATCCCCCCCCCCCAGTTGCAATATCTGTGCTCAGGTACCGTACTTCATGTGCATGGTTACCTAAGAGTCGGGGAACCATAAGATAATACGTATTCGTTTATTATTTTATTTTTTGAGGAAGTAAAACTGATGGTTTGTTTAAAATTAAATTTTGTTACTTAGAAATTTAACCGGGTCGTGGGTAGCCTAGTGGTTAGAACATCGGACCCCAGACCGGAAAGCCTGGGTTCGATACCCGACGCCACCAAATACCCTCCGAGTACACACTGAACACGTGCTCGTTAAATCAGTGGGTCCGAATGGTATTGCCATCTATCGTGTTGTACCGTGCAAAATCGCACTGTCACATTTATGGGGCTCAAAGCTTAGGCTAACGACAGGCATTCAATCTAGCCCGATGCCATGATGAATTTCGTGAGCCTCGATCTGACTACGTCAGACAGGTGGCATAAGCAACAACAACAGCAATTTAACCTGTAATAAAAACAGAATAGGAATCTGTGGTTTACTTTTTCAATTTAATTAGAAAAATCGGTACTTAGGCATTAACGTCACCATACCAAAATTGGTGCCAGGCGCGGATCGCGCCTTGCTATCAAAACGACAAAGATTCTAACATGTTTTGTACGGAGAAAAAAAAAACCTGTCAGTCAGATTTTGGTAGAAAATGGCGCGATTCGCGATGCACCAATTTGGCTGCGGTGACGTTAATACGTAAGTACCGGAAACTCTTGGTGTAAAGAGAATTTTGATTAGGTGTGAGCTGTTCTCAATTTTCTCGCACTTTTTGAAATTGGTACAGTTTACTTAAGACTCAATAATTCAAGAAAATACATAGAGAAGTGAGTCAACTAAACATTTAAATAATTCATAAATTTCTTTCATATTGACTTATGAATAAAATAAACTGGATTCACGACTATGCAAATATTTCCCACTTTGCTGAGTGAACATGTTTTTTTATTTGTACAGGCAAACGGAAAATCTGGGCTGTTCGCGTCAAGTATTTACACGACTCAATATAATCAGCTGTCATCTGCTTAGCATGGAGGTGACTCTGTTGAATCAAGATGTGTTACTTTCTCCGCGTTATCTTGAATACACTTATAAATTTAATATATTTTTTAAATCAATATTTGTGTATTATTTTGATTTTATTGAGCATCGTGAATATCTTGTCTGTTGACATAATATTTTCTATACAATACACGATAGGAATGAAATCTTTAAACTGTTGGATTAGAGCTCATACACAACATTGGATCGGAATTAATTACTTGCATAGAAGTTTTAAAATATCTTCTATTCTTATTGATCAAAGTGAGTGGGGTTTATGACAACGAATCTTAATAGAACGCAAACCGTTACCCGCATGCTTCGCTGAATATTTCAGGATGCTCTTTCACTTTTTCTTGTTTTTTAACTTTTGTAAAGATTTATATTGTATTCATAAACATTCTAATAGCCTTTGCAACTTGATTTGAAAAGGGCAAATAATTTCTAAAACGAAAGTATATTTATCAGTTACCACCACGTACCCCTCACCCTATCCCCTTCGTAGTCTTCCGATAAACCCGACCCGTTCTTATCGGATTTCTACTCAATAAAAGGAACATGCTTGCCGAATTTCAAGTCTGTAGGTCTAATTGAACAAAAACACCAATTTTTTCCCTCTACAACGCCGCCATAACACACCCTTCATCGCAATCCCTCTGGAAAGTTCCGCCAATCCCCGTTCTTACCGGACCTTCACTCAACAAAAGAGGCATGTTTCACATTTTTCAAGTCAGTAGGTCTTATATATATAAAGGAGGATTTTTAAAATCTGTAATCTCCGCAATCCCCTTGATTTCCCCCAAATCCCATTAGTCTATCTGTACTCAACAAAAATAGACATGGCTGCCAAATTTCAAGTTGACTTAGGAGTCAATTTCCGCAAAGTCTGTTCTTAGTGGATCTTTATCTGATAAAAAAGAATCAGCTACCAAATTTAGAGTCTGGGATTTTTTTTTACCTCTAACGGCCTGTAACTCCCCCCCCCCCGCCCTTCAGAATTCAAATTTTAAACGGAAAAATTTGTTTTATTTGAATTTTATGCATTTCTCACTATTTAGAAGTATATTAAGCTGGATTATACTTAGAAACTCCAGTTACATGGTACTGCAGCTTATAAGTTTTTTGAAGAATTTTTATGAATGTGCTATGCTATAATTAAAATGTGAGATATATTTAAATATTCCACTAAATATATATATACAGGGTGTCCAGCCTTAATGTGACCCAATAGCTAATTCCTGAACCGTTCGGTTTAGGTATACACTTCCAATTTGAAAAATGTTTTAAAAAAGGTAAAGAATATTTGTACGTGCTTTTGGAACCAAAAAACCCATTTTGAAAAAAATTACAAAAATTAATTTTTTATACGATCCCCAGGTCCTATCACTTATATTTAGGAAAAGATGCAGTACACAAAAAATAAGTAAAAACAAAAAGCTTCATTTTATTACGATAAAAACTGGCCGAGTTATGGAACTTTAAAAAACACATATTTTATCCATTTTCTTGGCCTTTTTCAAGAAGCTAGTAAGGGGCCGTCTCCAAAGTAAAATTAGTGGAACTCTGCCAGGAAACTTTCACTCTTGCACATCCCTTTTATATAAATCGTTTTTTAATTTTAAAGCATACCTTAATAATACAATAATTGAGTACTTAAGAAATAAAATTTATTCTGTGCTCGTGTAAAACATAGAAAAAAAAATATATTGTGGACGAAGAAAACATTTCGAAAGCAATTCCAAATAAATAGACTTATATGCTGCGGCTTCAGTCTGATTTGCTGCGTTTTTGCTGATCATGACGAACGTTAAAAATTTGTTGTGTAGTCGCTTGCAATTGCATACAGTCGTATTCTAACATTACGAATTCTAGTACGGGAAAACGATATGTATACAAATGAAGAATACTGCGAAATGGTACTTACTGTTTTATGGCAGTGTAATCAAAATAAGAGAGTGGCGACAAGACTGTATGCCATTAAATTTCCCACTCGAAGACATCCATCTTAAGGCCCGTTTACATGGACGAAAATTGCCGGCAATATACCGGCATGGATCCTCTTTCGAGGCGTTTACATGACGACCCGGCAAAATGCCTGGTAGAAAAGGAGGTTTGATTTTTGTACCCGCAATGGGGCAGGGGATTTGGGGGTAAAATGAAAGAACGTTTTCTAATTTTCCCATGATACATTGCGCCAGATCTTTATTTATTCAAAGATGGCTGCTGTTGTGGTTTGCGTTGGTGTACAGAAGAAATACAGCTCAGAATACTATTTTGAATGCTGTACATTGATAGTTTTATTTTAAATATTTGTTTGATTCAAATGCAGTTTAGTATTTTATTCTTTAAATATTGGTATAGCTAGAATGATTCTTGAAAATTGTATATTGAACTATTTAATATTTTCTCAATGTGTATATTGTTATACGAAAATTTTTTAAGTTTTTGACTTAATTTATTATGTGTTGCTCTCTTTTAATTCTTGCTTACTTCAAGCGTTAATAAATAGCTTGATTAGTAACTTATAAAAAAGTTAGAAAATTTATAATGTATACTTTCCTTGCCAATGTTTAAATTTTATATAATGAAATCTTTTTTTTCTTTTCTCAAATTTCAGGATATTTTGTAAAAGTGTTATTTTTTATTAGTGCGTTGAAATTTGTTATAATGTTTAATTATTTAATTTGTGTGTTGTTTTTAAAATTTAATTGTGCTAGAAGCCTAGAAATGCTTGATTTTAAAATGTTATTGCTTCATGAAAATGTTATGAACTCTCTGGTTCATCAAGGGGCAGGATATTGTGAATTATATTGACCAGGTGGTCCGAGTCCTGTTTTTTTTCCCACAGGAAATGTTAATTTCCTTCAAGTTATCAAAAACTTCACTCGTATCAAATGTATCAACAAGCTAGTTATTATAGAAATATTTTAACTGCAAGGCAAAATATTTTTTTCCCTAAAAATAAAAGTATTAAGAACCTGATTTTATGAAATAAGAATTATTACTTTGCATGTATGTTTCCAATATTTTAATAAGATGATACATATACTTTAAGACATTAGTTTTTGAGATTAATTTGAAATTATTACAATATAATTCTTATGGATGTACACAATAAAATTGCATTTGTTTGTTATTTTTCCTGATTTATCTTATTGAGTGTTTCCATATAAGTAAAAAAGTAGTACTATCTTTTTATTAAATAACTCCATAGGGGTGTAATGAAATTTTTTTTTTACTTTGAAAATTGATTAAAATGTGATATAACCAATAAATAGAATTAACTGTTTTATATTCACATTCCCATGAATTTATGAGGATAAGAGCTTAAAAAGAAAATTTCTTTTTTCTAAAATCTTCAAATTTAATCCATTTAATTTTTGTTATTAAAGCGAATCATGATTTACTGAACCAAAAGATATCCTTTTATATACATATTGAATTGAATGGGCAAGTACAAAATTATTTTATAAAAGTAGGCTAAATATTACTGTTTTTCTCCTCGAAGGGTTAAATAATCCCTCAATTATGAAACATACTATGAACAAGTTCTTATGAAAATATTGTACATTAAGGAAAATACACACTTTCTTACAAACAAAAGTTAATTTAGCTTTTTAATTAAAGTTGGTTAATATAAAAGTTTTGATTAATAATTAGGAATTCTTCTGAGATTGAAATGAAATAGCTTTTAACATCATTTAAAGGTTTTGGGCATCTGAAATAATCTGACAACAAACAAACATTTGATATGTTTTATAGTCTGACTTCCTTTATAATTATTACCCTTCAAAAGGTTTGAACTTTTTAAAGACATGTCTGTCTCCAACATTCAGAAAGAAAGAAATTTGACTTTTTTGTATAAATTAAGAAACATGTTTCAAGAAATATGCTTTTTAATAAAATTATTTTATAGTAGATTGAATTAAATAGTTTTCACGAAAATTCTTATTAGACAGTAGTTTTATTTAATAATCAAATTCATTTTAATATACATCATTTATTGACACTTAATTTTAACATTACATGAATGCACTATAAGTGAATAAAGCATTTCATGATATGGTATATAAATCAGACTCTGTGGATGTAACACTATACTATAAGGACAAATCAAGGATCTAACTGCAAATATTCATTGTGCACAATACCTTGTACAATTAGCACATCTCGATTTTTATCTTATTGATAATATCTAATAAATCTCTCTGGAAATCTTATGAATAGCTTTTTCAATTTATTTACAACAAAAAAGTATTAATTTTAAAAATATTTACAAAGAGTATTAAATGTCATCAACCCAAACAAATAAAATGATACAGTAAAAAAAATTAAAGAAAATCATCTCCTAAATCAAAGATTAAAAAGCGAAAAAAGGTCAAATTATGCAGAATTTCTAAAATTTTCACTTTATATATATCATTAAGTTTCATTACTTACATATATCTTAAAAGTTTTTGCGAATTTTATTTACTCTAAGTTCAACACTATCAAAATTAATTTAATCAAATCAATGCTTTTTTTTCTATACATTTACAAAAGTAAGATCTGAAAAGGTCTTCCCTTGTTTACAAAAAAATTAATGGCAAAAACTAGTCTTAATACATTACTGATGACAAATTAATTCCCGATGAAATAAGAGTTTCAGTTGAGCTGAAACTTCTACACCACATAAAAGTTTTAAGATCTACATGCATTTTAGCTTTATATTCCATATTGGATTGTTTCAGAGCAATCACAGCTCATGAAGTAAATAATGAAATTGCCCTTTTTTCTTAATTCATGTAACTGAAATTCTACAAGAAAAATTTATTCTACAGCTTCACAAAAAATATACATAGTAAAATATTTACAAAAAAGAAATTTCATAAAAAATTTTATCTTAAAATTTGTTGCTTTTGGGAGGAGGGGAGGTTTTATTCTCCTCCAATTAAAAAAAAAGTGTATGAATTAATTGTGTACAATAATTTTAACTTAGTAAAAAACAGGGAAATAATCTTTAAATTCAAAGGACAAGTAATTGGGTTGTCTGTTCTTTAAAATTAATTAAATCTACAAGAAAACAGCCAGTTATGTGAAATATACTACACGTAGGAACTAGAAAGCAAAAACAGGAGATAGCATTACGTTATCTACAAAACTTTTCATGGTATTTTTGAGAATTGTATATGGTATGGGCCCAGATTAAATGAAATATCACAAGAATTTTGAAATTTCAGATCTCTTACAAGCTGGTAAAGTTATAAAATCCACTTCTATACAGTCAACTTTCTGAATTTACATAAAACAAATTTGAATACTGAAATCATACAACTTATAGAAAAAAGTTGAATGAAAGAAACAAATACACATAAAATGGCAATGTAACTATTTTTTATAAAATATCTATACACTTTTTTTCATGTCCTAAAAATACAATAAACCTTCGTATAACAATTGTTCATAACTGTAAAATTACATATTAAATACTAAAGCTTAAACCACCTTAATTTTCCTTACAGTAATTTTTATTAATAAATCATTACATTGCATATACTTATCACTACAATCTTTTCCCCTAAAATATACAAAGCATTATCTTCTGTTTTAACGGTAATATTTGACTTTTTTTACACTGAACATACCAACACTTAATGCACTCCTATATATATACTTCTACCTGTTACTGTATGTATAGTGTTAAATATACTTCAGTTCATCCAAATTTAAAACTTATTTGGAGAAAAGCATTTACATGTTATTTCATTATCACTGATATGCAATTAAAGTATCTTTTCATATAATAAATTCATACTTTAAGAAAGATGAAACGACATCAGAGGAAAAAAGATTCAGAATTCTCGCTCTGAAATTTAACTTTTGAAAATATATTAATAAAATTAGACTAAATAAATGAAAATCATCATTAATTCAACAAGTTACCAAAGTTTATAATTAATAAATTGTGCTCAATTCTAATGAAAATCACAATTTGTATTAATTGTAAACAAGATTCTTTTACCAGGGCAATCCTAAATTTCATGAAACTTCTCAGTTCCCCAAATTATACATGAGCAAAATATTAAATTACTTCAAATTTTCTCTAAGAAATGCTAAATCAGTACTCGTACCATTCAAAAAAATTAGGAACATATATATTAAACTGCTGACTAATTTCGCCAAGCAAAAAGACATCACGAATTTTTTTAAAAAAATTAGATCACTATTATTGTTACTGTGATCAGAAACTGGTTCTACTATTGGCTGTATATCGCAGCATTTGGCGGTTTTTTTATTTGAAGAAATTGGTCGATATTATGCTATATGAAGCTCCCCAAATTTGTGCTTTCAACATACGTCACAAAAAATATCAGTAATTTTGGACGATTAGCCCCTTAATTTTGAAAAAAGCTCTCTGAAATTACCTTTTTTTACTGAATTTTTCATGAGTATAGATTATTGCAAACAATAATCATAGAATTGATCCAAATACATTTCTGGGTCAATATTTGTAACTAACTCAATGCAACAAATTTATTTTGGACTTAAATTTATTAGCAGGATAATATCAATATACATGAGCCTTTTATTTTAATACTTATATCAAAATTAAAATCCAGAGTATTCTTATGCTCAATACATTTTAGATAGATTTCTTTAACACTATGTTAATGCTTCAGTAACATGTGTATAGTCTTTATATCAAATTTATCATCAAAATTATTGAATTTTACATTTTGATAACCCTTGTGCAAATACCAATAAATATATATTTGTTATCCATAGCAAAAAAAAAAAAAAAAATTATACATCTGTGTGACAAATTTATACCAGTCGAATTTTGAAAAACAAATGTGCTAAGAAATCCTCACATGTACCACATAATAAATAGATACCACTCAAATATTTTATTTTTTTGTAAAAGAATTATGAATTCAAAAAAGACTTTATTTTGACCATGCACAAGAGAACAGGACTTTTATATTCAATATATGCACACAAATATATATGTTGTACAATACACACATTTTAATTAAATTTTAATGCCTTTATTTTTTACCACATTCAGAATTTAATTCTCAATAAATTATATCTTTGTACTAAAATGGTACTGCGAATATAGACTTTCAAAATGTTGCATAATTTTTTACATATGGTAATTTTTATTTCTAATGTTTGAAAGTGGTATTTGATTCACACACACACACACACATCAATTATAGACATTAATGAATCTGTAGTAAATTAAGATATTTTTCCATTTCTGTAGTGAATGCTTTTCGAACTTTTTTTATTCATAAGAATGTAAAATACTTTATATGTTTAACTTTTTATATGTATGTTCTCTATATAATTTAATTTAAAATAAACAAAAATTTACTTTGAAGTAATTACTGTAGACATCTATCCAAAATCCTTTTAGAAGTTTCTTTTGTGAACACAAAAATACTAAGAATGGAGCTCGATTTTAGGTGGCGACGGTTTCTAAGTGGTTGGTATTGAAAACAAGCCAATTCAAAGTGGTCAGGACATAATAAACAGTGAAGAGATGTTTAAAATCTTTACGCTTCATCATTATTATCCACGTTTAAAAAACACTCGCATTTTTACCAGGATATTAAACAAAAGATTTTTTTCCTACAATCATCTTATCTTTTAGTGTAATCGAGCAACCATATACAGTTAAGCAGGAAATTTTAGTGGGTATATTGCAAAAGTGCAAGAGCAAAATAGTCGTCGCAATAATAATAAACAAAGAAATGTTGCGCTTGTTTGGCGGTAAGTAAACGAAAACATAATCACATGTCCTCTTCATGATAATCGCGCTAAAAAATCTGGTTGTTTCTATGGTTACATTGTATAGTCACGTGAATCTATCAACCAATCACCAGATTCTCATGTAAACTGGCTGAAAAAAAATACCGGTAAAAAGCCGGCTTTTCTCCCCAATTCCAAATTGCCGGCATTTTGCCGGTGTCCATGTAAACGGGCCTTTATTGTACAATTGCCCGTGCTGTTCAACGCTTGTATAAAACTGGGAGTTCTCATAGACGTATTCCCTTGTCTCGTGCCACACCTCGCGCCTTCACCATTATTTAAGTTAATTTGGTCATTCTGATATAATAAAGTCCCTGATTCATGATTGGCGCATCATTACACATTATGCTATAATTTGAACGGCAAATCCTGTGTTATTTTGCTGCTATTTGTTGAAAAAAAGCTGTTTTAATCTTTTCGGTACAAGTTGTATTTCTTTAATTTAACTTTTATTGTCTGCCATACAGCAATACAAATTGTCAATCTATGATGTTTACTACGATGTTTGATGTTTTTCTTTTGCTCTTTCTGTAGGTAGTGAATTACTGTTCTTTAAACTCAATTTATATACGACCCCCTTTTCTGAGCAATTCAGATGCTTAAATTTTATGTAGGCATAACTCGGTCAGTTTTTATTGTAATAAAATGAAACTCTTTGTGTTTACTTTGTTTTTGTGTACTGCATCTTTTCTTAAATATAAGTAATAGGACCTGGGGACCGTATAAAATTTAATTTTTGTAAATTTTTTATAAATGGGTTTTTTGGTTCGAAAAGCATGTAAAAACATTCTTTACTTTTTTTCCCTTCAAATTGGAAGTGTATATCTAAACCGAACGGTTTGGGAATTAGCTATTGGGTCACATTAAGGCTGGACACCCTGTATATATATATAGGCGAAAAGAGCAACTTTTACATACACAATCACTCATCACCCGCACCTTTACCAATCGTCAGTGTTTCGAATTATTATCCTCATTTTTGATAGAAGTGCAATACAGAAAAAACCAAGCCGTAGATGCAATTTGGCGCAATTAACTACATTTGTTCGCCAAAGGAGGAATTTGGATTTAGTTCCTTCTTTTTTTTCTGTTATAACCATCAACTAGATTTTTTCTGTCATTCTGCTCCAATGTCCAAAATCTGGAATTCACCGCCAAGGTATGTGAAGCTTTCTATTCTAAAAATCAAAAATCAAAGTGGACTCAAAAATACTTCGTTTTTCCGAGACACATAGAAACAAATCTCCAATACACATTCATTTTAAATGAATAATACTTATAATAAGTATGGATGTGAGTAAGAAACAAGTAATCAGATTTTACAACACTGAGAGATTCGGCACTTACGTATTAGCGTCACCGCAATTAAATTTTTTCCTCGCGACAAAGGAAAATCTGACTGAGTTTTTTCCCCCAAATGAGATAAGTAAATCTTTTTGTTCTTTTGATACCATGGCGCGATTCGCGTGTCTCAAATTTTGCTGTGGAGTCGCTAATACGTTAGCACCAGAAGTTCTTATTAAAACTTTTTATGGGAAAAAAATGAAATATTTCAGGCACAATGGAGTTGAATTAATCTAATTTTAATCACAATGTTATTTCTAACAAAAATTGGCTAATTTTTGCCTTCAGACTGGATAGAAATGAAAATTTCCGAGCTGTTAGCTGAAGCTGGATCCAGTTTCCTCCATCACCAAAGGTCTGAACTGAAATAGAATCTTAGCCGACACGATGCTGTTAGAAATGCACATTACCACATACTTGCACAATCTGCCTGTTTTTTCAGAAGGTCATTATATTAAAATCTATGAATCACCTATTTTTCTTAAAAATTCATGTAAAAAGAAAAGGAAACCCTTTTCTTCATAACAAAGTGAGAACTCAAGTGAAATATCTAACTCGATATTTCGCCCAATTTAGGGAAACACATAGTAAATATCTTACGAAAAATAACATCAGCCAAATACTGACACTCTTAGATCAATCTGTTTTTGAAAGCTGTAAAAATGTCTAACCTTTCAATCGTTAAGTAAATTGTACCAAAATATCTAGGAAAGATGGCCTCTTTTTAACACAGTGGTACTTACGTATTATCGCAACAATCGCCAACTCTATTAATAACTCGCCAAGTTGGCAACTGTGATTTCCTAAGTGTCGTACGTGCTGAATTGGAAACCAGGAAATTCGTTTCATAGAATGTAACCAATAGGTTGCGATAATACGCAAGTACCAAAAGGTCTCCAGTACTTTTATTTTTTAATTAATAATACTACTTATATAAATACGGATTTGTAAGGAAAAAGGAGCGAAGATTTTACAATTCTAGGTACTAACGAAACCATGCCAACGTTCAAGATAACTCGCCAAGTTGGCAAAACAGATTTCCCATGTGTAATAAATACACTCTGAATTAGCAACCATTTGCTTCTTTTGACATAATGCCGCCAATATGGTTGTGATAATACGTAAGTACACAATTCCATACCTTCTTTTGGGGGGAAAAATGAAATTATTCATGCCCAAGGGTGCGATTTGATATAATTTTGGCAAACAGTGTTATTTCTCGCCAAATTGGCTGCCTATAGTATTCACACTGGATAGAAGAAAAAAATTCCGAGTTGGAAAAACTTGGAGCCAGTTTTCACCCCTCGCCCAACCTAATGGTCTGAAATTAAAATTTAGCCGACCTCACACTCATAAAAAGGCACATTGCCATATACATTCGGTCTACCTGTTTTTTTTTCTGTGGGATTTAATATTAAAATTTATCAATCACGTATTTTTCGTTTAAAAATATTTTTCTTCGTGAAGACGGGACAGTTTAAGTAAAATAACTATAGCCAATATTTTGTCAAATTTGGCGACAATCCAAATATCGTACGATAATCTCTGCAAATTACTCATACTCGATCAATTTTATTTAGAAAATTACCCCCCTGCGTTCATGAAAAGAATTCTACCACTATTTATATGGAAGTGTCCCTCTTCATAAGAGTCTTATAAAGGCATATTTCTTTTTCAGCTCAAATAATCACCATTATCACTAGAGTTCCATTAAGGAACAACACTTGAACATTCGTTTAGTAGCCCGTTAGCCGCTGACGCCCACCGTTGCCCGAGGAAGACCACTTGGAGGTCGGCTACTTTGGTCCCTCGAGGACTGCCCTCGTCTCCGATCCTTCAGGACAGCCCCCGGGAGTATAAAGAAACACCCCCTGGCATCTGTAAACTGTAAAGAAAAAAGTGTTATTTGGGAAGAAGACCCAATCGGCATAAGTTATACACAAGGGGTCACCTACAAAAACAAATCAATGTTATATCAAACTGAAATAATACAGTTAGATAAAATTATCATTTTCAGAAAAAATTGATTCTTATTGTGTCTATGTAAAAAAAACTGCCACAAAAGAATATTGTGCACTGCTGGCCACCGTAAACACCAAGAAAGACAAGAGATAGCACAACAAAATTTATTTTGTAGATAACATGTTGACCAAGTATCAAATGATTAAATTTATAGACTTCTGTGGAGTGTGGTTCCTGCCAGAATCAGTAGCCAGAGTAGCCGCCATTGTTGGAGATCACCGCTGGCACACGCCTCGGAATTGATTCAAAGAGACTTTGGATGTGTTCTTGGGGTACAGGAGACCAAGCAGTTTCCACGCGTTGCCAAAGTTGATCTGGTGTGGCAACTGGGGGTGTAATCTGGGTCAATCGTTGAGCAACCATGGTCCACATGTTTTCTATCGGCGAAAGATCAGGAGAGCGAGCCAGCCAGAGAAGCAATTCAATCTGGTGATTAACGAAGAACCTTTGGACAATGCGTGCCACGGGTGGTCGAGCATTATCCTGTTGAAATATGGCTGTGGCCAAGCCCTGAAGGTAAGGAAGGACAACTGGCTCCAACACCTCGGAGATGTAGAGCTGGCTGTTTAAAGTACCGGCAATGCGTACAAGAGGAGTGCGAGAGTGATATCCAATACCGCCTCCATACCATAATACCCGGTGCAGGACCAGTGTGGCGGTCAGCTGTTCAGTATCCTCTCTCCACGGTGTCTCCAGACTCGAATCCGACCATCGTGGTGTTGCAGACAGATGCGTGACTCGTCAGTAAAGACAACTTCATTCCATCCTGCAACCCACATCCTTCTTTCATTGCACCATTGGCGGCGGAGACGTCTGTGGTTCTGGGTCAAGCAATAGACGTCTTGCGGACAGACCACTCTGTTGTAAACGGCGTCGAATGATACGCGCAGACACTGAATGATGCGTTACAGACTCATTGTGCTGTGCTATGGTTCGTGATGTGACTGAGCGATCCGTCACTGCCATGCGCACAATTTGCCTGTCCTCACGTGAAGTGGTGCACTGAGGTGGATGCGATCGACCATGTCAGTCCGTCGTACCCTCCTGTATCCAACGGTCACATATCCGCATTACAGTTGCTTGGTTTCGTCCAAGACGCGACTACCGATTTCCCTGAAAGATAATCCCCCCTATCCTTCCTCTGTCGAACACGGATACTTGATCAAAAGCTGATTGCTGTTTTCTACGAGACATAACTGATCATTTTTTGAAAAAACCACAAGAAAAACACAATTGCCGAACTTGAAACCGTTGAAATCTCCAATCCTTAAATAGCGCTTTGAGGTGGCGCCACAGGCGAGTGTGATGTGTGTCTGCGCTGAAATTCTAATCACACATTTGCATATCTCACTTCCGCTAATGCATGTTGTAAATTTCATGTTATTTGCGTGCTTCCTTCAGGGTGTTGCATTTACGGTGGTCAGCAGTGTAATTTTTGTTCACGTTATAATTTCTCGCCAAGTTGGCGAATTTTTGCTTTCAAACTGGATGGAAAAACAGAAAAAATTACGGGTAGTTTGCTCTAGCAGTATCCAGTTACCGCCTTCTCCAAAGTCTGAACTGAAATAGAATCTTATCCGATGCGTTGCTGTTTGAAATGCACATTACCATATATGTGCGGTCTGCCTGTTTTTTCAGCAGGCCAAAATATTAAAATCTTCGAATCTTCCATTTCTTCTTAAAATTTAATGTAAAAAAAAATGAAAAGAAAAAGCGATTTTTTCGGTACTTTCGTACTATAGCGACCTATTGGCGGCATTACATGAAACGCAGTACATAGTTACCAATTCAGCACGTACCACGCATGCAAAATCGTGGTTGCCAACTTGGCGAATTATTTTGAATGTTGGCATTCTTGCGATAATATGTAAGTACCTTTTTTCATAACAAAGTGAGAGCTCAAATGAAATATCTAACGATATTTCGCCAAATTTGGCGAAACACAAAGTTAATATCTCACGGTAAATAATATGAGTCAAATGCTCACTATAAATCGGTTTTTTTCAACAACAAAAAAATCTCTACAAAATAACTAACCTTTCAATCGTTAAGTAAGTTGTAGCAAAATATCTTTGAAAGTTGACCTTTTTGTAAGACTGCTATAAACGCCCAGATTTCATATTTCTTTTACATTGACTTTCTTCTTGTTTTGATCTGACGAACTTTTAGTTGAGTGTTATAGACTTGTTACAGAAAAAGACGGAAACGCTTGGCGAAAAACATAAATAATCGCTATTATCACTAAAGCTCCTAGCGTCGGAAATCCGTAATCGCTTATCTTTAAGGAACAACACTTGCCCGTGATTTTTACATTCGTTTAATAGACCTTAAGCCGCTGCCATTAGTTCGAAGCATAGCATTCCACGAGGAACACCACTTTTAGGTCGTTTACTTTGGACCATCCAGAACTGTCCTCGACTGCAGTCCTTCAGATCAACCCCCGAGAATATATAGAAACACCCCCTTACGTTTGTAGGGCACTTACGTATTAACGCAACCATATTAGCGACATAATATGAAACGAAGCACATGGTTGCAAATTCAGCTCCTACGACAAATGCGAAATTGGAGTTGCCAACTTGGCGAGTTATCTTGAACGTTGGCATTGTTACGATAGTACGTAAGTACCGTTTGTATAGAGTAAGCTCTAAGAAAAGAAGAGTTATTTGGGAAGAAGATACTAGGGGACAAAAGTAAAAGATATAGATTGAGAATCATTGGCATAAACGTCAATGTTATAGTGAAGGAATAGACAAAAATATTTTGTAACCAATTTTAAGAAAATGGTTTTTTAATAATAAAAAGAACTACCTCAATAGAGTAATGTATTTAGCCTAAGTCATCAAATTATTTGAAAATATACTAAGAAACATATTACTTTTAAAATAAAATACTGTATAATTTTGAAGACTTTAAAAAACATGTGTTAAAACGTATAAAAACCTAATTCAAAAACATATTACAATTTTCCAAAAAATAAAATTTTATATTTTCTCAGTAAGTTTTGAACAATACCCAAAAATAATAGAACGATTACTTTATTGTGGTCGTAAATTGTATATCTTTGGCTACTAACAATCTTAATTTATTAAACAATTGCATGTTTTCTAAATAAAATTTCAATTTTAAAAGAGAGTGAACATTAAAACTCACTGCCAAAATGTACTACTGGTTAATGCTGAAATATGGTTTAAGTTTTGATTTTTTAAATTCAATATAAGTTTAATTTAGAGTATCTGCTCTCCATTCACTCCAATATTAATATTTATGAAAAAATATCTGTGAAATTGTAGATAACTTCCTCAAAAAAAAAACAACCCAGTACAGTATTTAAGAAAATTAAATGTTAATTAACATTGAAAAATATTTATAAGCCCTTGCAAAAGAAAAAATTCTTTTGAATTCCAGACAGGATGATTTGTTGAAAAAGGAAATCTCTCAACAGTGAAAATCGTTTAACACAAAATTGAGAGGACAGAAATATTTTTTGTTTTAAGAGAAATAGCAAAACAAAACAAAACAAAAACATCTCAACAAAATTAAGTTTATTAGAGTGTATTTTTTATTTAGATATGTATAACATGCAATGGTACACACAGAGAGGGGGGGGGGAGTCCCCAAGCCCGGACCTCCCCCAAAATCCATGATTTTTTTTGATTGATTATAATTGTTACGTCATCAGCGCACTGAACAAATTTATAAAATGATGTAGTTGATAGCTGCATCCCAACAAAAACAGATGCACTAAAACTAGGCTTAGCGTTGCAAATGATTGACTTTTTATCTAACCTGTTCACAGTCCACACAACAATTCGACGAAATAAAAATCCAATATAAAAAGGACGTAAAACTTAATTAAGTACTTGTTATTAATAATTAATTTTAGTAATTAGTATTAATTATGTATTCAATAATTAGTTTTTTACTTTTTTGTTCCCGAAAATCGACGAAACCAAAAGAATATGTTGGGCGTTGTTAGTGGAGCATGTTAAGAAAATAGTGGACTTTCGGCCAAGGACCCTCTAGCCCCATTCCTTGTTAAATTACTGTGTGCGCCACTGATAATATGCATGCATTTAACGAATACCAATGAAACTAAAGCCTTTAGATCAAATTTTTTCAAATTTTACAAAGGTAAAATTTGATACAAAATTTTCAAGTTTATTTTTTAAAAACGAAATATTTATTGAGTTTATAAAAAATAATTTTATATTTTTCTTTGCATCGTCTTTTTTTAGCATCCAATTGTCAACAAATTGTTCGATGAGGTCAATTTTGTTATTCGTTTCAACATTGTAATGTGTGTTTAAATAACTGCGCATCCTTTTCATGATATTCTTCACTTCGGATTACGTGAAAACAGGAGCTGCATAAAATTCATTTCATTTTCGTCTTCTGAATTTGCATCAATGATTTTTTGAGCTTTGAGCAATAGGACAACCCAATCCGGCTAGTATTTTCAGTATTTTGTTCATTCCCAGAAAGGATTTATTTTCCCGTTAATCGATTTTTGTTTCGTGTTAAAAGAAAAAACGTATGAAAATACTCAGTAGTCTGTTGGGACCGTTGTATTATTTCGTGTAAGCTGATATTTCGTCTAAAGCGTTTTCGCGTTAAACCTATTTCACTGTATACAATAAATTATTTTTTCCCATTGTCATGATTTGCCGTATTAAGTATAAATTAAGTTTTTCGTTTGTTTCTAAAAGAATATTTTTACTTCCTACTCTAAACATGGGTATTGAATTTAAAATTTAAACTTCATTTGGTGTGTTATACAACGATTGAAAAATTGAAATTTTAAAAATGAAAATTCAAAGAGAAGCTATTAAAATTCGGTTATTGAAGAATCAAGTAAATGCACATCTTATCTTTTCATTTAATTGTTGCGAGCATCTTAGTTTTGCCTGCCCTTCCTTCTCCAGCTGTGTTTGATGTCGCCTCTGCGGCCTACCTGTTCATTTGTCGAAAGGCTGGAAGGTGTGTGACTATAAAAGTCGCGCTCTGCTATTGGTCAAGCTGCTTGAGAGGG
>BMAO01036690.1:0-36831 GCA_019973975.1 Trichonephila clavata | reverse complement strand
AACCTTTTTTTGGCCCGCGGACCGGTAAAATTTGTAAAAAAAATTCGCGGACCGGTGATATTTTTTTAACAACAAAATTTTACTAGGTATTAAAGAACTACTAAATACGTTAATTGGAACATGTTTATTATCATTTGCGTACACTAATATTTAAATGTAAATATATGTAATTATATTACATACATATAATATATATAAACAAAACTTTAACGAAAATCACAGAAAATTATAAAAAAAATCACAAATTCATGGACATAGAAACACAACAAAAATATCACTCTTACGATTACTAAAAAATTAAATCAAAAAAATTTGTAAAACAAAACATAATTTATTGACTTGAAGTAGTTCTAGTCGGGCTTAAAGGCCGTCGTTGGTTGAAATTGCTTCCTGACGTTTCGCTGGCACGAGTGGCTAGCTTTTTCTATGGTGTTTCCATCTCAAAGGTTGGATGCAGACTGGATGGCATAGAAGCAACTCAGAAAAAGCTAGCCAACGTGCCCACGGAACGGGAGGAAGCAATTTCAACCAACGACGGCCTTTAAGCCCGACTAGAACTACTTCAAGTCAAAACAACGGCCGCGAAAGCCTCAACCATTTTAACATAATTTATTGTTTGTTTGTAATAATAATTTTAATAAGTAACAAACCCCTGAAAAAAATTACAACAAAAAATATCAGAAATTATAAAAAAAATCACAAAATCATTGCATATGAACACAACAAAATAATTCAACATGTGATACTACACTAAATTAAAGATCTACAATTTTTATATTGTTATTTATTGTTAATGAGAAGATTGTGGCTGCTCTTCTTCAATCAACTTTTCAATTGTGGGTTCTAAATTAGTCAAGCTAAGTCGGAGCGGCGAAATAACCGAAAGACGATTTCTAAATTTATTTTTTATTACCGTCATAGATGAAAATCCCGCTTCACATAAATATGTAGTTGCGAAAGGGACTAACATTTTCATTGCTTTCTCGTATAGAGATGGATATTCATTTTTCAATTTGATCCAAAATTTATCTAGGGACATTGTTGAAAAACTAGCTTTTAACATAATATCTGTACTAATCTCAAGGAGGGATTCATATTCTCTGTCACTTAAATTTAACTTACTACTCTCATATGGTATGAAGGGGTTTGTTATCCACACATTTCTTTCACACGTGGTATTTTCAGATGGGAAATATTTTTCGAAACCATTTTTTAAAGATTGTAAGTGATGCCCAATGAATTATATTTAATCTTGATACGTTTAAATCTTGTTGTAAATTAATAAAATCAAAATAATTACTAAATACATCAATATTATTGGTATTTACTTTATCCACCCAAAAATTAATTTTTTTCTTAAATCCATCTATTTTATTAAATAAATGAAACGCATTTGTAGAAGTTCCTTGTAAACTCAAATTTAAATCGTTGATATATGAAAATATATCACTTAAATATGCTAGTTTTGCAACCCATTCTACATCAGAAAAAATGCATACTTAAAGGATTATTTTTTTCTCTTAAAAATATTTTCTACTTCCGTCTTTAATTCAAAAAGCCTGGTTAAAATCTTACCCCGCGAGAGCCATCGAACTTCTGTATGCAATAATAACTGCTCATGTTTGGCACCAACCTCCTGACAAAATATTGCGAATAACCTACTGTTTAAATCGCTTTTTTTTGATAAAATTAATAATTTTTATAGATTCCGCTAAAACCTCATGTAATTCTGTGGATAAACTTTTCGCTGCTAAATGTTGTCTGTGGATTATACAGTGGGTAATTAATAAATCAGAATTAGCTGCTTGCTGAATTCTTTTAGTAACACCACAATGTCTGCCAGCCATACTAGCCGCCCCATCGGAACACACACCTACGCAATTTTTCCATTCTAAAGAATGTTTAATAACATAAGAATTAAGTGCTTTAAAAATCTCATCACTTGTTGTATATGAAACCAATTCTATACAACACATGAATTCTTCTTTTATTTCTTCCAAAGTAAAATCAATATATCTAACATAGCAAATTAATATGGCCTTTTTAGAAATATCGCATGATTCGTCGATTTGTATTGCAAAAAGTGTTGATTCCTTTATCTTTTGTATTAATTGGTATTCCACATTCTCTGATAATTTTTCAATTCTTCTTATAGTATCATTAGATAAGGGAATCGATTTGATTTTATCAACAGCAGAGAGTCCAAACATTTCTAAACAGACGTCTATTAAAACTGGTTTTATTAAATTTTCCCCAGTAGTAAAGGATTTTCTTGTTTTAGCAATCCGAAGGGCAACTAGGTACGAACATTTTAATAATGACTTGTTGTGAATAAAATTTTGTTTAAATGTTTTGTTTGTAATCCTAATTCTTGTTTTCTACGCTCAAAATATTCACGCGGCTTTTTTTTCCAGCTCGGAATGTTTAGCCTTCAAATGTCGTAACATTTTCGCTGGTTTCATAGCATCATTTACTAAAACTTCATGGCAAATGATACACATCGGACGTATATCTTCTTCCGTAGAATTGGGCCAAAGAATAAAACCATATTTTATATATTCGTGGTTGTAGTGTCTGATAAATGGTTTTCTCTTTTTTCCTGGTACTATTCCTGTTTTGTCGTCATTTTTTGAGACATTGAACTGGTATTCAAAAAATTGAATAGCGTGCCTTGTTTACGGTTCATCTTACTAAGGGTTAAAAAATATTTTTTTATTAGCGCCTACATACATACATACATACATACAAGTATATAAATAATCAATAAACTTACTGTTATATTGGTCCAATCCAGTTAAACAGATATATAATTATTATAACAATGTTTCGTTTAACAATAACTTAAAAAACACCCAGACTATACAACGATAAAACTGTACCAGATCACACATCAAATCTATTAACCTTCTGTAAGAACTCCTTCAATCAACGCTTCCGTGTTCTGTGATCCACCGAACACAAATAAGCTGTGATCTATATACTATTATAACCCCGGCTTAAGTGTCTGTCGCCAACAGAGGGGTTTACGCGCCGCGCTCTCGCGCACTTTTGTCAGCATTTCGGGAATTTTTCTTCAGTGCAGTACTAACCATAAATTACATAGAATTATAAATAGTTCAAGATATATTTGTATTTCGTAATTTAATAAATTAAAATTTAGTTCTTATTATTATTTTTTTTTGATAAGTAAATTTTTTTCGCGAATAGAAGAAATTGTCCGCGGACCGGTAAGATTTCTCCGCGGACCGCTGGTGGTCCGCCGGACCAGCGGTTGAGAATTGCTGCTCTAGAATACTGTCTCTAGAATACTAGCTCTAGAATAGACAGAATAAAATGAAATATAAAACTTGACTGAGCGTATGTTAATGCACTTTTAAAAACACGAAATTGGTGATGGATCACGTAATTTTGAACCATTTTCAAGTAACGAGGAAGTCACAAGAGTGAACCCCCTCTCAGAACTTCCCTACCACGCCAACAGGAAGACTTTATTTCCACAAATTCAACATGCAATTATCCCTCCACAAGGTGGGTCTTCATTCATGGCACGCCGGTCACAATTCTGTGACCATAACCAGTAGGCTACTACGGCCACAATATAAAGCCTGACTAAAGCCAAAGATTAAAATGAACCAATACTTACAATCTAAAAAAATAAGCCCATAAACTTCTGTGGTCCCATGGAAATATTAAAGAAGTCCATAAACTTAAACAAGAAAAAAAGTTTGATATTTACTTTCCTTTTTTTAACTCATTGGCAATTTTAATTTTTTTTTTGTAAATTTTAATTAAATTTTGTACTGATTTAATTTTTCAAAAGTGTGGCAAAAATCACTACTTATTTGTCACCAAGACTATTACAATATTATTTATACAATGAATCATTTGTTTGCAATTATGCAAATAAATTTAATTAAAGCGTATACATTATCCTATGAGACATTGTAAGTAGAAGTTATATTTTACATATGTTAGACAAAAATTTTAGAAATGAATAGAACACACTTCAATAGTTAAGAATTCTTAATATACTTAGGAAGTTTGGATAGTCATACTTATAAAAATGTGCAAGAATAATACGTTTTTTTAAATTTTGGCTTGCATGATTAAACTTTCTAAATCTTATATTTTTGCAAATTCATGTGTTGTCTGCATTGATTAATTTTGCCCTTTTTGAATGTTATTCTCGTATAAGCGATTGCTTTTTCAATCCCTACTATATATATTAGTTCACACTCTTATACATATTTATTTATATATACTATATATATATATATATCTTGTTCAAATTTTCAATCGTTAATAAAATACTTTTTATTCATCCACTCATGTTCAAATACATTTCTTTAAACTCGCTGTGGATGACACGTGGTGCTAATACAGTTTTTTCAAATGTTAAATCATTAATTAAATTTAATTAATGAATAAATAGTAACAAACAAAAATAATAGTCCATCACCATATATAAAAAGGAGAATTGCTCGTTGTGTCCATGTAGCGCAATGGACTCGTAATCAAAGGGTCGTGGGTTTGAATGCTATCTGGGATGGCCTGATTTCTGAGAATGTGATTTATGAATGAATAAATAGTAACAAACAAAAGTAATAGTTCAACATCATATGAGCAAAGGAAAATGGAAAATCACTTTCTGTTTTAACACTTAATATTGTGATTTGTCATATGTATATACATATTTATATTAATTGTAATTATTTGATAGAAAGTAACTAAAATAAAATTATATATATATATATATATATATATTACTTATTCTTTTATACCCATGTCCAAAATTAAGGTCACGAACATGTTTCTCGTCATAATTTTAAAATGAGTCAAGAAAGACTGATAGAATTTGTATTTTATTTAATTGGAAAAACGGGTAGTACAATATCAATCTTCAGTTTAGGGTTTAGCGTTAGTTTTTGCAGAATTATTGGATTGAGACCATTCAAGCATAGAGGAGTTTTACCTCCAGTTTTGTGAATATTGCATTAAAACAAACAAGTTAGTCTGTCTGAAGTGCGAATGACTTCTCTTAAACATTTAGATGGTTTCTTGAGATGGAGAGCCATTAGCAGGCTTGAAGGATGCTAGTCTGAAGTGGCGGTGCATCGATGGGTGCAAGGAGCCTTAAAGTGGTCTCCAGGTTATGGAATCCATTTAAAAAAATAGTACAGTAAACAGGAAGGTCGCCACAGAGCCTAGGTATACGCACAGGATCACTATTTGACATTAAGCGTACGATAATATAAGCGGAAAACGGCTCCTCAGCTTGCTCATGACCTTGCTGCTTTGTCTAGAAGAAGAATTTCATGGCAAACAGCCTACAACCGTCTTGAAAAGACTAACTCTTAAGCTCGGCGTCCAGTATGGTACGTCCCTTTGACTGCATCCAGCAAGAAAGAACGGATTTTGTGGAGCTGAAAACAAGTCGAGGACATTACTAGAATGGAGGTGTGTTCTTCTCAGTGATGAGTCGAAATATACCAGACAAAGTGAATCTGGTCTAGAGAATTCCCTGGAGATAAATTGGAAATCACTGTCATCCTTCCTACGTAACAAAAATTAACAGATTTGGTGGAAATGGGAACCTTGTATCTGGTGGCATAATGTTGGGTAGTCATACACCGCTGTACGTTTTCTATGCGGATACTGTCAACTAACAGCGCTATAGGGATGAGTTCCAGGATGCCTATGTGTTCTGGGTGCTGTGGGCCCGGACTACATTTTTAAGGGTGATAATGCGAGGTCACACAGAACTCAAATTGTTGATGAATTTCATGAAGTAGCTGATATTCGCCGTATGAATTTGCCCTCGAGGGTTCCGGATTATAATTCTTTAGAATATGTTTGGGATGGTTTAAGAGAAGCCATTTCTAAGCTTAACTCTTCTCCCAGGAGTCCCAGGGAGTAAAAGTCCTGCTTTTGGAAGAATGGGCTTTGTTGCCACAGATACTTATTGACACTCTCATTAACAATATGGCAGCTGGTTGTGAGGCTTATATAGTTTTTCACAGTGGTCACACTCCATACAAGACAGACTTTTCCCAAGTTAATTGCTTTTTCTCCAATTCATGACTTTCCCCATTTTGATAAGACCTTTAATTCAAAATTAAAATCTTTTCTATATCGTTATGTTGCTAGATTCTTTCTTACGTTGTAACCCTGTCTGCGTAATTTCGTGGCAACGCAATGAATAGTTCATCAGTTTACACAAATTTTATGTTTGTGACCTTATTTTTGGACACATGAGTGTACTTATTGAGCAATACTTCCTACGCTAGGTTTTACAGAATGTAAAACACACACACATAAATTAGTTTCATTCTGACAAAAAGCGCGTATACATTATTTTCACAATTCACCATTTTGATTTTCTAGTCAAAATTTCTCTAAGTTAAACTTTAACTGTGTTTTATATATTTTTTAAATCTACGAATTCTTAAATACTAATGAGTTTGTCTATAAAATGATTTAAAACATATATTAACCTTCATAAATATAGGAATACCACATTCTAAACAATAAATGAATTATTCATCAGAGGTATTTATAAATTTTAGATGCTTTATATGACATTAGAATAGTAAAATATGTAGATATTACCTCATAACACACCTATTTGAAGACGTTTAGGTCTTAAAGTTTATTGTAACATGTTTTTTTGTTATAAAGCTGAGAAAATGTGTTTTACCTTTTGATACAATATTTTTTAGAGTATTTATTAATACATGTAACTTTATTTTTTTCCTAAATTATTTCTCTTCATTAAATTTTTTTTTGAAAACAAATGCCTGCTGAATTTAAAGTATTACTGTGATTTCCATCTGTTATAAAAATATAGTAATAATCGGGGCTAAGAACAATAGAAGAAAACACAATGTCTTACAATAGATATATATGTGTAGCGTTTTCACCTTTATAATTTAAATGATTTGGCTAATTTTTAGAGCACACTTTTAAATTTATTTTTATGATATTTTTCAACTCTACATAATTAGTAAGTTTTCAATAAAATATTATTTTGTACTCGTTTCTTATTTATTAATATCATCAGCTGTATGATCGATCAACGATTTTCATTGGATTTGTGGATAGCCCCTGTCTTCCTTCGCGTCCATTGAGTTGACATTAGTAGCTACTACTTACCCCAATGTTAGTTTCAGCTTCACCTGTTCTCTAATAAATGTTAAGGCAGGAAAAAGGTTTCTACTCCCCATTTTTGTTCCAACAGAACAGTTTCTGTTTTCAAGTTTGTTTAAGTACTACACAACGAAGCGTGAAACGTCCCTCTTAAAATCTACAGGTAGTTCTTTTTCATCCCTTTTCCGTTTTCTTCAGACTATAAAAGAACTTGGAAGTTTTCAAGTCTATCACAGTTTGTAGGAAATATTCGAACTTCTTGTGATAACTCTTTTCGTCAATGACAATACAGAGTGATTCGACTAGATTCTGTAATTCTAAAGCCCTGTTGGTGTGCTGATTTATTTTTTTAGGAAATGAAATAATTCTATTTTTGTAGTTTTTGTGAATGTACACTTAGTTAGAATGTTTTCTTAATGAGAAAATTGAAATCTTAAATAAAGTATTAAGAAAATTGCTTTAAAATATTGTGAATAATTGTTTTAGATGAAATATTTTTAGTAAAACTCTGAAACTGCGTACTAGGGTTTGCAATACCAGGAATCCCATGCTATACTTTCTATACAGGAGTTTTGGGGTTACATGATCCAAATCCAGGGGTTAGGACTAGACTATTTATGAAAAAAAAAAAACATTAGCATAGTCGAAATTACATCATAAAACTAAAAACGTACCTAAAAATTTGGTTTGATATTATTATTTAATGATAAAAATCAAAACAAAAACTTAATTCATCCTAAAAACCCAAATAAAAAGCAGTGAATAATGAATTCACTTAAAATAATACAATTTGAATTCATTACAAATTTACCCATTTGAATTAAAACCGATATGTCTGAGAATTTCCAAAATCTTATTGTAAATTTCAAACAGCATGTAAAAAAACCCTATTTTACTTTTATTAAAACACTGTTTTTTATGTTTAATATATTTATTTATATATATATCTAGAATTGATAACTGCATGGTAAGATATTCTAAGGAAGTATAGATTTTTCAAAATTAAAATTATGAAGTCTGAACTGAACTTTTTTGACTCGACAAACTCACATATACCTGTACACAGCACGTACAAAAAATAGAATGAATTAACATAAATTTTAATCCAAAAAAAAATGTTTTATTTATACAACTCCAACAAAAAAAAATGTCCTTTTTTGAAAAAAAAAATATTATTAACATATAACTAAGGATTGCAATACCGGTATACTAGGATACCGAATACCGGTATTTTGAGCAAATTGAACAATTTTGTAATGCCGGTATTCAGAAGTTTAAATACCGGTTTTTCGGTATTTACTAGACATTTTTAAAATTGTCTCCACTATATGTTCAGGGATCGCAAACCTAGCAAAATAGTCTGATTTTTTGTTTTATGTCTCCTTAACGGGCAAAGTTA
Source organism: Trichonephila clavata (assembly GCA_019973975.1). Classification (NCBI taxonomy): domain Eukaryota; kingdom Metazoa; phylum Arthropoda; class Arachnida; order Araneae; family Nephilidae; genus Trichonephila; species Trichonephila clavata. Next base: position 28,286 of record BMAO01036690.1, on the reverse strand, counting down.
GTTAGACTGCGAATATAAAGTCGCATCGTAGAATCAAGAGAAGTGATAAAACATGTGAATTATCCAAGGAGGCGGGTCAAAAATATTATATTGCAGCTCAGAGGGATACTGCACACGCGCAGGATTCGTAGTCTTATATTCGTATCTGTGAAAACAAGGTTGTAGTTGTGAAGAAAGTGCGCAATATTTTGGTATTTTTTAAATTGTGGAATTTGTTATTTATATTGTGTATTTGCATACCATACTTGTATTTACATATCATCACGATTTTAAAAATAAAAATGATAAAGAAGAAAAGCGACTAACCAAATCAAATTTGATCAAGTTTATAGTAAAATTTCTTAAATTGTTTACCCACAAACCTTATCCACTTTCAGAAAGATTCGGTACAGTTATTGAAGATATGACACTTATGTCGATAGTGAAAGAATTGTCTCTTGAACAAAAATTAGAATTTGCGAAAAATAAAAAAAAATTCTACAAACCAAAATACAATACAGAAATCAGCTATATCAAAAACCATCCGACGACAAATCGATTTATTTGATGATGAAAGATTTAGAGGTAAATTCTTGGGAAAAAGTCTATCGCGTATAGCTAACAATTCTACCAATTAGTTTATATATAGATGCCGAAAGAGCGTTTTCGACGGCTGGTAGTTTGTGCTCATAAATACGTTTCAGGCTTAATGACAGTACAATTGATACATTATATTTCTTAAGATCACATTTTAAAAATTTGTAATAGTACCGCAGACAGAATAATGATATCTACACTTTTTTGTGATTTAAAAAAATAAGATGTACCTTAACTTTTTTATGATTCTTTAAATATTGTTATAATTTAAAAATTACAAATTAATTTTTTTGTGATACTTACACTCTCTTATATAAAACTGGCAAATAATACAAAGAAATACCTGTATTTTCTTTCCTTTCCTAAAATTTCTAACCCGGTATTAAGATGTAAAAAATACCGTATACCGGTATTGAACTTTTGGTCTGATATTACAATCCCTACATATAACACTAAAAAATTAATAATAATAAACACTAAAGAGTTTATTCAAATAAAATTACACAAAAAACTGACTTAAATATTAAAAAATAATAATAATAAATGCATTGTATATATATATATATTGCTCATTCCAATAAAATTCTGTCTTTTAGCTTCCTCAAAAATTGTCTTTTCAAAATATTTTGAACAATATGCTGTTAAAAATATTTTGAAAAGACATCATTATAAATATATTTATTTGATGACACAATAATATTACTAAATTTATCTTTCCGTAGGTTAAAAAAGAAGAAAACAATGAAATACTTACCTATAATTGAGTTAATTCACAAACTTTAAATATTCAGAAAGAATTTTGAAGAAATGCTTTTTCGTTATTTCAAACAGCAATAACAGCCTAAGCGGCTTATAAGAATATACTTATAATAACAAAGTAATATTAATGAAGTTATCTCTTGATGTATAAAAAAAAGAGAGAGAAAAATCTAAGAAAACACATATTTCATATTGACCTATAATGATAATTCAGACAAATGATTCATGATATATGATTCAGGAAGGAAAAATCAAAATTTATTATAAACATGAGAAAAATGAGTCGCATTTTTTTTATTACTGCGGAACAGCAATGAATATTGTGCATTGTCTCGTTTCAGAAGTGGAAGCTCTTTATAAACTTTTTATGAGGACTAAATTCTTAGAAAATTTTGATGAGAAAAAAATTTTAAAATATGATTCAGACATAAATTAAATCCCGGGATTAGTTATTTTAATCCCGAGATTTAGAGATTTGAAGAAACAACGGGATTTCGGGATCCCGGGGCTGCGAACCCTACTGTGTACTTAACACTGTCATACGGATTTTAAATTTACATTCCTGTAGAACAAACATTCTATCTGCTCAAAACTGTGTAAATGAAGTAAAAGAAAAAAAAAAGAAGTAGAGATGGTTAGCAAGAAGGGTTGAAAATAGAAAAGATCGCTGAAACATCCGAGGGATATGTGACTCGGATTTATTAACGATTTTAAATTCTACAAAAAAAGGAAAAATAACTCAAGTTTCTTGAAGTTTTTTCTCCCTGAAATTACCTAAGAAAGACAAATAATCAGGATTTGAACCCATGGATATACTTAAACATTACTGACTATGATCTCGCAACCATGACTCCCTGGCTAAGCTGCTTATTTTGTTTTTATATGTGAAGTGTTGTGTGTGTGCTCGCTGAAAAATATATCTTCAGAACTAAACAATTTCCCCATTCAACTGCTCTTTTGATTGGAAAGAATAAAATAAATGGACTCAATGTAAAAAAGTTTGACTTTAATTGGCAATTTATATCAGAGCTAGAAAATCCTTATATTTTAATTTAGTCAAACGGCTTTAAGATTCTGAAATGACATAATCCACGCACTTTTACATACTGCACCTAGCTTTCTAGCAATATATCTACGAATAAAGTGAGTTTTGAGTTCAAATATCCTTTTCATTAATGGATAGATTAAAATAAATGGAGCCATAAAAACAGTAAGGTTTTAATTATAATTTAGTTTTCGAATCTTGACTGTCATGAAATCACTAAATCTCTATTTAGACAAACTCCATTAAGGTTTTAAGATGTTATAAAAACGTTAAAAATCTTTTTTAAATTAGATTTTAACGATAAGAGGAGATTTAACAAATGGAACTCTAAATAGATTTAACTCACTTCCGTAAGAAGTACGCACTAAAGATGCTTATTGGTAAAAAAATGTGCCAATTCAAAGGTTTAAAGGAGCATTTGGTGACAATGGTACATTTAATTTTGACCTGACACTTCGAAATATAAATGAAAACAAAGTGTATGAAAGGATAACATGATATATTTACAGTAGTTTCAAGAGAATACTGTTCATTTCCCATTAAAAATAAGTAATACCGTCATTTAGTTCATTAACATTAAATTTGCAAAACGAGATGAGATTTTTTTTGAATAATGGAAATAATTTATCATTGTATACGTGTATTTATTCCATTAAATGAACTAAGGAGATATAATGATTCCCACAATTAGGTAATAGAGGATTATTAATACCGGGAATGTGTTTTAGAATACCTTACATCAGCGTTTCTCAAAATGTTACGCGTGCCCCTCTAGAGGGGTGGGATACCTCTACGAGGAGGGCCCGAGCACATTTAAAAGTCAAAAACAAAATATTATTTAAGAAAATTATTAATTTATGGAAAGTAAACAAACAAGATACATTCTGACATAATGAAAAATAAGACACCCATTTACACTGCTATAATACACTTATACATGTATCAGTACTGCACCATATATTTTATAATTAATTTCACAATACTAAGTTAAGAACAAGTTTAATAATTACCAGTGACCCCATGTGGCCTTGTCATATAAAAAACTATATACAAAAATTAATATTTATCTGATAATTTGTACGGTTTATAGTTAATACCCTAACTGCCGATTAAAAGTTACGCGATTTGCTCCCCAAAGCCACCGTTTATCGCGTCGGCGCGCGTATGTGGTGTATTGGTGGGGGGAGGGTGAAAGGGATAAATAACAAGCTAATCGTCTGGAATAAATAAATCCTTCACAAACACTGTTAAGGACATTTTATTGCATTCTAAAGCCCTCAGAAAAATTTTATGGGTAACAGTGCGCAGAGAAGATCATACTTCGGAAAGACGTATATATACGTCCGGAGCAATTATCACTTTGGTTGAGCGAGACGTTTATATACGTTGATGACACTTAAGAGGTTAAAGTAGTGTTGAAGTTTTAGCGCTAAAGTATAGTTTTTTTTTATTTCAGTACATAGTTAATGCATACAGGGGGGGGGAGGGCTTAATGAAAATTATGATTAAATATTGGGCAGTAAATTGTTGAAGTTTGAGAAACACTACACAAAATCGTAAAATAATTTTTAGTGAAAAGAGGAGCACTTGAAGAAAAAATAAGTACCACCTGAAACTGACGATAAAATCAGTTTTACAATTAACCACATTGAAAGTAGTTTTATTTATATTTCTTGAAATACTCATTTAAAACTAGCTACATTTTTTTCTGTGAATATGTTAGCAATTCCTTAAGAAACAACATTTTCATTTTGAGATTTTTTTTCAAGAGTGGATAAATGAAAATTAGTTTATGAATTTAAAACAAAATAATTTGATCAAGGTGTCAGGCAATTTTTTTTAAAATTATACTTTTTGGAAACGAGAATATGAGGAAGCAATGTGATGTATATATATATATCACAGTTATTCTTTTTTCCAGAAAATCTCTCATTATTATTATTATTTAGAAATTTACAAACATTTTTTTTCATATGAAAAGCATCTACTTATTAAAAAAATGTGAAAGTTCATCACATTTTTGAAAATAAAGAATGGAGTTGTCGATTTTATTCCTTTAAAGCTGGTTTTGCCTGTTAAAAAAGTAAGTGATTTTCATATGTATATATAAGTATATAATATGTATGTAAGTATATGTATTAACTATGTATATATATGTATGTAAGTATATGTATATATATATATATATATATATATATATATATATGTGTGTGTGTGTGTAAGTCTGGCATATTAATTTAAGTAATCCCGTAGCGAGAATTTCTAAGTAGTTAGATACAGAAATTACGATTTAAGAAAATAAAACGAATAATTTAACTTAAGTAGTTTCATGATAGCTAATAAAGAATAGGAAAGCTTCATCTTCAGATAAACATAATAATTAAATAAGATAAAATTGTAAAAGGGTTTTAACTAAATAATGTGTTTGTTATTACTCCCAAAATATAAAATCCATATTATTCTAAGATAAAATCACTTAACAGCTATAACTACGGAGAACTTTGTTAATTCTCTGATATGAAGTAATGCATATGAATTCATAATTAATTCTTTCGCCTGTGTTTAAGAATACAAATAATCTTTTAAAAAGAAAATGAAAATTCCTTCAGTTTTTTGCATATTTTCAATGACCTACTTTAAGAATGGAATGGAATATCTTTGGAAGAACTAAATTAATCAAAAAAGTATAAAGTCTTACTATTATTTAACATTTTAAATAAGGAAGAGTTTTTGCAAGAAAAAAAGTTAATGCATAATTCAAATAACTATACAATTAAGAAAATTAAAAAGCATATTCTGCAAATAAATTTGCTTAAAAGCTTTACCAAAAAGTAATGATTAAAGAGCAGCTTTCAAGAAGTAAATCAAATCCTGTTATTAAAATGCTCCAAAATGAAATCGTTTCAATATTTTAAGTCGCCTTAGAATATTAAGTTAACGTTTTCTGCCAACATACAATTGAAATGTTTCTCTGTCATTTTTGACTTATAACTAGATTTGAATTTTGAAGTTTCTAAAACTTGAATGGCAAAACAATTAAATGATTTTTTCCAAATGATTAAAACAATAAATAATAAATAATGTATAGTTGTTTACAGGACGTAAGAGGGTTATTGGGACAAACTTTAAGGGAAGGTAGGGAACATTAAAAGGAATCAGATTTGTACAGCATCCCATGGTCGGAAACGTCATGGGAAAGTAATATGATAGGTACAAGAAATAAAGAGACATAAGTTTGAGATCATCTGAATTATTTATTGGTCAAATAAATTACAGGTGCTGTGGCGGTACTCTTTGAAGATGGTATGAATGTAAGCTTTCACTTTGTAAAATACGATGAACAGAACTCCGAGATACTCTTACGATAGCAGTGATGGCTTGTACGCTGGTACTTGGATTCCACCGAAACATATCCAACACATTTTGTTTCATGCTGAAAGTTCGAGTCACACGTTCCCTTCACTACGCTTTTACCTCGTAATGATTCACATTCACACAAATTGTGATGCAAATTAGTAAAAATTAAGCGATCTGGTTCCTCTCTCTGTGGGTGACTTTCGTAATACAATCTTTCTGCTCCTCGTGCATTACCTTCTACCAATCTGTAAATCAGATGCATATCTACCAGATCGATCTTCGTAAAACATTTCATACTCCTTTGCGGGCAATGATGGCTCAAATGCAATTGTTTTTCCTCCAATGCTCTTGTGAACAACGCCACCTAGTGCCGAAAGAAGACGTTTCCGACCATGGGTTGCTATGCAAATCTGCATCCTTATGATGTCCCTACCTCCATGTCCATTGAAATTTGCCCCAATAATCCAGAGACACTCTGTATATTGGTAGATGATTTTATGTAAATGCGTTACTCCTCCATTCATTTTATATATTTCCAACAAAAAGTTAATTAATTGCATAAATCAAGAAGATTTTTTAGTTTCATCATATACCCAAAATATCTGTAATTTATTAATTTTAATACATTTTTTCATTTACAATACAGACAATAATTTCGTGGATGCATTACATAGTAATATAAATTTAAGAATGCAGGTATACATTTAAGAAATTGGGAAAAATATATCGAATAAAGTATAAAAATAATTTAAATTGTTTTCAAAAAATAAGAAAAAAATATTTAAAAATGAATTTAAGTCCATTAATTAGTATCAGCTTATCATAAAGCACAATTGTCATGAAAAATGTATTTATGTATTCGCTCAAAAGAGAAAAACATTTATTATCTCGTTTTTTCCCTTCGTTTTCTATAAAATACTGCATATTTCATGTTAAAAATACGGACTTTATCTCAACTATAAGGTACATAAAAAGTGTTAGAAGCTAACTGTAATTATGACATTAAAGTACTATTATAAGTTTCCCTTTTTATTACGGTTCTAAAGAGAATTAATTTCTTTTAATTTCATTTTATAGTTATTTAGAATTACTTGCTTAATTTTGCATAGTACAAAACCAAAGTAATCTGCAATGAGCTTTATTAAATTGTCTTTATGAGTTCCATATATATTAACCCACACGGACTTATGTAACTGAAAATATATACATTCTGTAAAATATGCACAGTCCCTTCCATAAGTCATAGACACTTTTATAAGTCCATAAAAGTGCTTCTAGAATACTGTGAATTAAAATCTTTTCAGGAATGAAACTGTGTAGCATTCTTTTAAAATTAATTCTTCTCCAAAACCGTTTTTTTACTACTGTGTGTATTGTTCAGCAAAATTTTTATTTCATTTAATACAAAGAACAAAATAGGACACTCGGTGCAATTAACATATCGTTTAACATTTAAGTATACACGCAAGATGACTAAAGCCGACCTGATATCATAAGGGATACTACTCCACACTATCACACCAGAGGTAATGACTGTGTGCCTCTGTAAGCAAAGGGCAATTGGAACGTCTGCCTCTGGCCTGTCCATACACGGATTCATTGGTTATTCACTCGAATACTGAAACGAGATTTATTGCTGAGCATTATGCGATGCCTCTCTGATGGTGGTTATGGTGATCGGCTGTGACACAGCTCTAGACAAGCAGTCGAGTACCATTAGAACTTCATAGACCCCCTAAAATTATAACTGTATACTTGCCGAACCATTAATAGAATTGACCACTATGACGAAGACCACTATTGCTATATTATCACTTCTTTGCGTCTATTTTCGCATTTCTATATCACTGAAAAAGAACTTCACGAAAAGTAAGAATAGACTGGTAACTCAAAGCAATATCAATAAACCAAAAATTTATACCTGTCAACTTTTGGTAGGCATATCTTACTTTCAAATGTCGCTAGATGCACCTGCAAAAGTAGTTAAAACGTCGCTAAACTCAGAAGGAATTTTACTAAATGTGGTAGTTAGTTTTAAAAGTATGATCCATATTCCATAATACGTTTTGTAACTCTATATTTTTGAAAATGCATTTTTATAAAAATATAATTAATGTCCAAATTTTACAGCGGACCATCAGAAATTTCTCACGAACCATTGGTTGGTGACCGCTGCTCTAGACAACTCTTCCTATGTCGTGAGATTAATGATAGAAGCCTTAGAAGTCACTGTGACCGTAACCTCCCTGCAGTTATGGGCCGTTAGAAAGCGGATGTCACACAGAAAATTACGGAAGAGATTATAGGTCTTCGGATTGTAGAAAATATGATTTTGTTGAGCAGTTCATATCTCGGTTGTTATACCCGATCTTATTTCTCATTCATGCACTTAGCTAGCCAGAGCCTTTTCTTTGAACAAACATATACTAATTATTAAGTTAGAGATATATTTCTCTCTCTCTTGCATACCCTGTTGGTTTAACGCATCCCGAATATACAATCGTGTTCAAAGTCGTGCATTTCGATACAAGGTCTCTGACAATGTTGTAACGTCAATATTGGGTTTGTCTGCAAGGAAATACAATATTTGCAATGAGGAATGATAAAACGTCTTCAATTGTTACTATTGCAAAATACTATTTTCTCAGCAAAAACACTTCCCATATCGGAATTAACATTCATTGACCTTAAAATTTTCTCTTTTTTTATATTTAGTATAAAAAAAATCTGCATGAGAAATACTTTTATTTAAAAATTTTTAAGAAATGTATTTGAATGTATGTAAATTTACAGAGCCTTAAGAGAGTAGAAAAAAACAGATAAATATACTATGACTTAATAAACTGCCAAAATTTAAGCGAGAAACGAATAACAGTTTTAAGAATATTTTTACAATGTATTGAAAATTAAACAAATTACAATACATTTATTTTGCAATAAAAGTACCATAAAACTGCACAACTTTTCAGAAAATATTCTCAATGCTTACAGGATTTTGAAAATGTATTTTTAATGTATGCGAAAATTTATTTGAAAATCAAAAATACGTTGTAAAATAAATCAACAAAAATATATATTAAAAAATAAGGATTTATATTATAGCCATTATTGTAAAATCATGTGAAATTATTAAATAAGTAAAAATTATGCAATATTTCAAATTGTTTTTTTAAGTATCATTTCAAAGATCTAGTTTCGTACAAATACATTAAAAGCATATATTTGAAATAAACATTTCCCAGTCTTTAAAAAATTATTGCTAAGAAAATAAATAAAAGTTACATGTGCATTGTAAAATCCATAAAAGCATTTGTTTCCGATATGCTTGCAAGCATAACTAAGTATTTCTTTGTTACAATTCTTATATTTTTTAATTATTGAAAAACGTTCTCAATATTGCTTTCACCCTCTTAATAAACTCTTAGTTATTGCAAAACAATGCTTTATATTTTTTAAAAATACTACTTCCATTCATACAGATTCTCCAGCATCATCAGCTAAAATAAAAGATTCAGGTTCGGTTTTAAAATCTAGTTAGACCTCTGTCTTGGACGATTGATTTTGTGTATACCTACGCACTTTTCAAATCGCTGACCGAGACCGATCAGCACTATTCCTTTTGGAATTAGTTGTAGCATTTGTAATTAGTAGTTTGGTGAATCTTAATCTACACTTTAATACTAAAATTTTTAACCATGCTATGGCAGAGTTCACACTGAATTAAGAAACATATTAGCGATGCATTCCTGTTAATATATATATATATATATATATATATATATATATATATATATATATATGTGTGTGTGTGTGTGTGTGTGTGAGTGTGTGTTTTCCTATCCAAAGTAGGACCTAACCTAAAATGAAGCCCTAGCACAGGAGTGGCCTACCCAAATAATCTCATAGACTCCTTCGGAAAAGCATGATAATCTCGCGAGCTGCATGAAGAATTGTATATTTTTACATTAGATTTGGATCCATTACAAGCATTTTTGTAGTTAAAATTTTAAAAAAAAGATTGACACACATGCATTGTTATTGTTTTCATGTTTTTCATATATACAAACATAGATAATGCAATGATCAAATACTGTTGAATTTATTTAATTAGTGATGTATTTGTTCCTCGACTCTTTCACTTAGTTTTTGCAAGTCAATCTGAAATGCCTGTATTTGCGCAACGTAATTGATGTTGCCGGCATTCGTCCGTTAATTTGACTGCTATTTATGTTTGAGTTTGCAGTTACAGAACCAACGTGATGAAATAGAAACAGATTTGAGATTTATTTGATAAAAAAATAAAAACAAAAATATTTCACAAAATAGTCGCATTTTGTAAATTTGTAATGACTCTCGCTGGCCGCAAAATTATTCAAGGCGGGCCACCCCTGAATTATTCAAGTTGAACACCCCTGCCCGTGAATAATTTTCAGGATATGCTAGTATCATATACTTAACCCCTCAAAAGAGCCCTTGTTGTCAGCTAAACGTTACTGAAAATCGAATGGAAGATCAAGTACATGTGCACATTAGTAAAAATAGCTTAGCTACTACTGATTAAAATCTATGGTATTAAATGTGTCTTAGATAATGGACAATCATTGGATGACAAATAATTTTATAGAGGATAATATTTGCGCTCTTAGATAAGATAAGTGCAAAGAGAAACAAATATCCCGGGGAGTACGTGAAAAGAACTGTGGGAGACTTCAGCAGTAACAATCTGACAGCTTTCTGCAAAGAGACGAAGATGGATCATCCTACGGTCTAAAAATGGTGGTCAGTTAACATGATAAATGCTGAGAAGCCTCAAAGTACAATAGATCAGATCATTAGAATCATAACCTAATATATTAAAACACATTATCTGTAAATGGGCTGCCCATCTGGTACAGTGGTTAGTGACGCCGATTACTGTGCCGTTTAGCACGGAGAAGGCATGGATGCCTGTAAGTGTATAGTGCCTTTACGGCATGGAGGCACTCTAAATAGGCATCGAGTCACAAGTCTTTTTGTGAGGTTGGTGGAAGGGAAGAGAAGTAGGGACCCTTGACCACTTCCAGCCAGTTCTCCCTCAAAATTAGGGAGGAGGTAACCGAGCTAAATCGTACTATCACCTGTATAGTGATCAAATCAAGGCTAACGACAGGCGTAAATCTCCAGCCCTTTGTCGTGAGGAATTTTAAGGCCTTTGCTCTGACACCGTCAGACAGGTGGCATTAGAAACAACAACAACATCTGTAAATGGATGGCTGGCAGAAAATCAGAGAGTTTGGTTGTTCACAGAACTGATATCAAGATTATCAAAGCATTTGATCTTGAAAAAGATCTCAAGCAAGCAAATCCCCTGAAGAATTTAGGACAACACAGCAAAAGATGATTGACTTACTTCAGAAATGTAAACTGTGATATGTAAACTTTATGACACTCTCAATTTTGCTTGTATTAGGCTTGTATTAAGCTTGTAAATTATTTAATAATAAAATAAAAAAATACATAAAAATGAGTTATAATGCATCTTTTTTTGCAGCCTAGTGATTCCCTCAGTTTTATTTTCGGAAGCTGGAGAAGTATTGTGTATACAAACAATTTTTAATAAAGTACTAAATTCCCTTAAATCTAACTTAAACTAAAGAATAAAAATAGAAGTATAACAATGCAGTATAAATCAAAGTTTAATGGCCACAGTAATAAATTAATAAACTCTTAGGCTTAAGAAATGAAATTTTTGGATTAAACTTAGTTTTAAGACATCAACTGACCCCTATATTTGCCCATATCAATGAGGTGAAAAGAAGAGAAGATAGTGTGTGTGAAAGGTTAAGGTATCCGAACACGTTCGGAGTACATTTTAACACAACAACATACTAAAACATTATAAATGCTCTTTTAGGACTCAATAACAATAAACATTACTATATTTAATTATCAAAATTTAGAATAAATTACCTGAAATTTACAAAAATCACAATTATAAGTGAAATTTTAGCAATATTTTTGAAAAACTTCAAAGCAGTTAGAGATAAAAGTAATAAACATATATTAGTAAAAGTATTACGAAAACAAATTAGATGCCTTTGTCTAGAAAATGTACTAAAATTTTAATTTTTTTATTAAAATTTGAAAATTTTAGAGCTGATTGAGTAAACATTATAAGAAATGTTACATTTTTTATGAGACCATTATTTAAATAACAAGCCATAACTCAAAAAGTATTCATACAACATGAAATATTTTAGTACATTCTCTAGAAAATAACGTAAATATCAGGTTTAAAAAGTTTTATAGAAATACACTCGTAATATTTTGAATTATCAGACTGGCCATGATAGATTTTGAGCAATTTAAATGCCCACTTCTGGTAGATCAAAAACCCACTTCCGGTTTTTCTAACTTTATAAAACTGATTGTAACTTGGCATCTATGTAGTGTAGAAACAAAATAAAGTATGTTTCGTAAAGTCAAAAGATAGCTCTATTCAATAAAATAAAAAACAGAAATATCTGTCTTGGTTGAATTTGGTCATTTTCAACGTGTTCGGATACCTTAAATCTCTCTTACATTCAGAAATTATTAAACCCAAATAATACAATAGGAACCTAAATCTATATATTAATAGAAAGAAAAAAAATCATAAAGAAATGGAAAAAGTTTTAAAAGATATAATATAGACAGTAAGACATTAAGTAAATTCTTAAACAAGAGCCCGCCAAAATATATATCATAACAGGAAAACATTTTTTTTTTTTAAAAATATCAAAAATACGTTCAAAAACATATTAGGATTTTAATTTTGGAACATTTTATTAGAGTGAAAATACATGCATAGAAAATAAGAGGCTTACTGAATAATTTGAAAATTACCAAAAAAAAAAATCATCAATTACCACAAATAAAGTTAAAAGAAATAAAAAGAGTAAGGATAATTGAGAAACAAAAACAAATAAAAATTAAAAGAAAAAAACCATTTTACAAATATCTGTAATGAATCACTAAAATTGAACTCATTAAAAATGAAAGCATATGAAAAATTAATTTGACATTCAATTAAAATACATTTTGAATCTTAGGAATTATGTCAATATTTTTATTAAATAAATTTGTTACGTTGTAAATAATTAAGAATAATAATTCTGTAAATAGAAATATGATTAATACTATTGCAAGAGATTCCCAAACAATATGTAAAAAGTTAGATGCTTATTTTTCAGGAAAGGTGTTTTTATTTAATTTGTTATCTGTAACACACAAAGTTAAGAAAAGGTAATATGTTGTAAGTTGGATATTGTTTGTTTTAATTAGGCTCAGATAACTGAGATATAAATCAAATGAGAAATATATTCACTATTTTTACCCTAAAAATAAATCCTTAATATACAAAAAATATAAAAATCAATATTAATTATAAAACTTTTTTCAAAAAATCTAATGCAAATTACTTAAATTATTGTTACCTTACCTAAATAACTATCTTATGGTAAGCTTTTAAATGGCTTTTTAGATTACATTAAAACTAATATAATTTTCCTTAAGTACTTATTCAATGAGAGTGTTGAATTAGTGGAATTTTTATGACATTATTTAGATCATAATTATTACATAAATTTCTAGAAGAAGCTCGATTATATCATTCATTAACATCTAAAGTGTGCTAAGTAAATCTTAAAAAAAAATCACAGTTATATGTATATATATATATATATATATATATATATAGAGAGAGAGAGAGAGAGAGAGAGAGAGAAAGAGAGAGAGTATATAATTTTCTTTATCTTTTAAAAAATATATCAAGTTATTAACACACAGTTTTAAAAATATTTTCAATACCAAAATAATTGATAAAATTTTGAAAATGGTTTAATGTTTTACCAAAAGTAATGGTGAAAATTTTAAAAATATCAATAAAAGTATGAAATTTAATAGTTTATTATAGTCACTAGGTATTAAAAACTAGGATTCTTTTCTTGTTGGTGTTTATTTGGGGCTTGAAATATTTGCTTCGCCTGAACCTATAATTAAAAAAAGGCTGATGAATAATCATTTAATTTTTAATTTGATACAGATGATGATAATTTTTAGAATTTATAAATATATAGTCTTGGTAATAATAATCATCATAAATATTTAATATGTGTGAATTATTATTTTCGACGTAATATGTTCATTATTTCTGATTAAGTAGTTTTAAAAATTTGGCTCTAGGTATTAGAATGAACAAAAGAAAAGTAAACGGAAAATCAATGAATTATTTAAAAACTAATTTTTCAAGCAATTTACAACAGAATAATGGGAAAGGCTTAAGTGAATCAGAGAAAATAATTCCCATTTTAAAAACTCATGTTCATTAAAATTTTTATAGATTAAAATAGTTTTAAAATCCCATTTCAAATTTAAAAATAATGAAATATAAATTAAACTGACGAATAAAAATATTTCAACCTTTGATGGAATCGTTTATCTTTAGCACACACAAAATTATTGTAGCATAGCATTTCAAATAGATTTTCTGTCTGCTTGCAGACATATTTTCCAATAAATAAAAAAAAAAGAATTCAATGCTGGAATTGTATGTAATTTGAAATCTGTCAAACAGAATGCTGACATTCAGTGGAAAAGTAAAATAAGAATTTCTACCACTGATACTAAAAAGAAATGCTCTATGTATCGTTTATCGGAAAATTAATTCATTTTATTTGCGCAAGACATTTTAATATCGGGAAATATTTTGGACTTTACTAAAAACAAATTTCAGATTAATTATACAGCAAAATAAAAATCTCTTTTTTAAAGAATGTCCTTCTTTTTATGAATGATGAGAAAGATTTTGTCTATTTTATAGATTAAATTGTCTAAACCAAAGTGACGCATTTAAGGTGAAAAAATAAGACTTTTAAAATCAAAATTGTATTAATATTTAAAATATAGATATTAACACACAGAAACACACCAGTAACTTTTCAATATAATTGAATGTAAGAAAATAAAGAAAATTTATGTTAATAATATATATGCGAATGAATTTTAATTGAATGTAATAGAAACAAATAGAATTTAAAAAAAAACAAATAAAATTCTAATAATTTAAGTATATTTATTTTTTTCATACAGCTTCTAGGTTCATGTAATATTTGTTCTTTGTAGTATTTAGCTGTATAGTACTTTTTTTTACTTAAAATTGTATTTATATATATTTGATTATTCTCGGTCTCAACTGCTTCATTTTTTTATAACAGTTATTGTAAATTATAATATTGTGTTGTATACATACAAGTCCTACGTAAAGTGTATTCATTGGATTATCCAAGTACGGAAATATAAATTTCAATAAGACATAACATTAAATATACTTTAAATTTAACTTAACTCAGAGGCGCAACAGCCCATGAGGGCAAAGGCCTACTATGCCCAACTCAATATATTCGACACTGGGCCCTGAGGTGCATGAGCAGATGTTCGGGTCAGGGCGTGAATCCCCCAGTGTTAAGTTCCTAAGCAAGCATGATACTCATTTTATCGACACACCGAAGAAATGAAAGGCTGAGTCAACCTTGCTCATGCCGGGGTGCGATGCACTAACTGCTCAGCCACTGGGCTTTAAACCATTTGAAATTCTCCTTGTCAAAATGCTCTTTTTTCTAAATTCTACTATGTGAGCTCATTCTCTCCTTATATATATATATATATATATATGGAGTATAGTTTTCAATCGTTAACAAAATACTTTCTATTCATTCATTTAATTTCAAACACATTTTTATAAACTTGTAGTGAATAACACGATGTTAATACAGAGTTTCTTCAAATATTAATTCATTCATTCAATAAAAAATTAATAAATAGTAACAGACAAAAATAATAACCCAACAGCATAGTAGCACGTTGACTTCTAATTCAAAGGTCCTGCGTTCGAATCCCATTTGGATGGCCTGGTTTCGGAGAATGTGTGTTTTAATTTTTACTAAAATATTTCATTAGAGTAATTACATTTAATTAATAAATAAATAGTAATAAATAAAAAAATAGCCTAACACCATACATAGAAAATAAAATTGAAAATTGGAAGGAAAATCGCGTTCTATTTTATCTTAATATTGTGATTCTGTCATACATGTGTGCATATTTATATTAATTGTAACTATTTAGTAAAATGTAACTAAAATAAGACTTTTCTTTGCTGACCTAAGTAGGAATTGACTTAAATTTTTTTATACTACTTGTATATGAGCAAGTTGATTATTTTTGAGTCTGGGATGTATCTAAGCACGCCACCAATTGAAATTCTAACTTTTTTTAAAAACTTTATTTTTGCTTTAATATCTTTATTTCAGAACAAATTTTAAAACCTTATAACTTTTAAAATATTATGTTTTTTTTTCAGTTCTGTTTCCGGTATATTTTATTTACTGGGTAACTGGCCTTTTTAAAGCAATTCATATTTTTTTGAGCCATAGTCTAATAAAGAATAAAAAAAAAGGTGAAACTTAGTCGTTACTTCACTCTTTCCATCTACAACAAGTCAATGTGAAGATACTGATCGCGCGACATTTTTAACGTCCATTAGCATTTTGAGCATGTCAATCTTTGTTCGAAAGTACCTCGCTTAAAACTTCCACCGCTATTGGATAAGAAGCCATTGCTATATGTCAACTAATATCCAGCAGATTTTTTTAGCTGCCATTCTGGTGTAATTTTAATTATTTCAAATAGTGAAAGTACTTTAAGGATAAATATTATCTGTCTTACCTATATTGAACTTTTGGTTGTAATTTATATATATATATACTAACTAACTCCGCAAATATTTGTACTTGCTTTAACAACTTCATATTGGATTCTAAAAATGCAATTGTTTTTCTGAACTATTCTCAACAGCATTGGCACCGATTATAAAAATTTAACGACATATATGTGTATTTTTATAAATGTTTTAAGTAGCGGATTTTCTGTCCATTATTGTTTTCCTCGTAACATTCTCATTCTGTCCTCTTTAGAAACAAGTAATATATAACGAAAAATTAAGTGAATTTATACTTAGGTAAACAATAAAAATTAAATTTTAGTTTCTTTTTTAATAAATAGTTACAATTAATATAAATATGTATATACATAGGACAGAATCATAATATTAAGTGACAAAATAGAAAACGATTTTCCTTTCCATGTATGGTATTGGACAATTTTGTTTGTTGTTACTGTTTATTCATTAATTCAATTTAATTATTCTAATTAAATGGTATAGTGAAAAGGAAATCCCATTCTCAGAAAATAAGCCACCTCAGGTAGGATTCGAACGCACGACCTTTGGATTAGAAGTACAAAGCGCTATCCATTGCGCTACAGGGACACAACGAATGAATTTCCTTTCTATATATGCTTATGGACCATTACTTTGTTACTATTTATTCATTTTTAATTAAATTAAGGAATTAATATTTGAAAAACCTGTATTAAACACCAAGTGTCATCCACTACAAATTTTAAAAAAGTGTATTTGAAGTTGAATGGATGAATTGAAAGTATTTTATTAACGATTGAAAAGTTGAACAAGATGTATATATATATATATATGTATATAAATAAATATATAAATATATTTTTAGGGAGAGAGTGAACACTAATAGTAGGAATTGAATGGAAAAAAAGCTCAAATTCAAAAGAAAATCTACTTAAACAGTTCTTCAAATAAACTATAACAACTACGATGTTCATCAAATTTTGAAATACAAACCTAAATTTTAGAAAATTATATTTACACACAACTTTTATTTTCATCAAATCTTAAAAAAAATCAAAGTTGAAGTAAAAATTTTATTTTATCTTAGTTATCCATACTTACAGTTTTCATACTTTTTTAAATTCCAGTACTTATGTTCAATTATAATAATTTCATACAGTTTTGCTTTTAGTAAAATTAGAAATAAACTATTACATGACTGTATATCTCTGGTTTTTAGCAGCAGTTCTAAAGTAGTCCTTTTAAACCCAATCCATGGGTTGTATTCAAAGTGACTAAACTGTATAGTTTTGAAGCTCCAGTTAACTTCAGTATAATCTGTATTTAATGCAACGAATTTAAATTAATACGTCACAATTTATATGAAAAATGGTGTCTGTATCTCTTAAATACCATGTTACTTAACTTAACTCAGTACTGCAACAAACCATGAGAGCCTTGGCCTACTGTGCCATTCTCAGTTCTCATGATCTTTGGACACTGAGGTGTACGAGCAGATGTTCCGTTCAGGGGGGGTCGGTCTGGAGTAAAATCCCCAATGTTTAATTCCCAAGCAAGCTCGGTACTCATTTATCGACCCACTGAAATCATCTTTCTGAAAAATGTAATTATTCTATGAAACGTTGATGTAAAGTCAAGTTAAAATACTTATTTACTCTATGTCTATTACCATGTATATTTTCTCTTCAAAAATATGTAAGTGGCTCAATTCTTTTAAACTTATTTCTCATTTCATGAAGCGTATGTAAACTGATTCGCATGATAGAATGATATAATACAAGATAAATGGATTTTAATCAAAAGACCAAATTTGTACTTTATTAAAATTTCCCTACTTTGTTTTAGAACAAATACTTAAATTTCACCATGGCTGCACATCTTAACATTTTCAAAATCAAGTATTCAGCTCGTTTGCAATTTACAATGGAGGAACTCTACCCGAAATCCTTCGATGTGAGAATGCGATCATCATGCCTTCGGGGTATAGCTTCCCCTCTTACCGTTTCTAACTCACCCCAAAGAATCTCGACTATGCGGTTTAAGTTCCAATGTTCAGCCATCCGTAGAGACCTACTGAAGAGCAATTACTGATATCTATGCGATTATATTCCACGTTCAAATATGCCGTAAACGAAATTACTGGTCTCAGAGATCCAGCTTTCTATTGACATACAATCCCAGCATTTGCGGAAGATTTTGGTTTTCATCAGAAACAATTTCAGAACAATTTCTTTTCATATTCTTTTTATGATGTCGAGAAGTAAATTAAGTTAAAGTTGGGGGAAGTGAATCCATTTATTGACACTGGGGAATTGCTCTGGTTTCCGCATGAGATATTATTTGTTTAACGGCAGATTACTGATTCTCTTATACGATGCCATCAATCATCTTTCTCATCGAGTGTTTCGGATGATTAATCAAACTTAGATTTGTTGTTGGTTGCTGATAATATTATTACTATCAACAAATAGAATAAGATAGTGTTGAATCATTTTCTCATCTTTCTGCAATATAAAAATATATATATGCGTTATTTATCTGATTTTTTTTGGAGGGGATTCAACTTTTGTTTTGCAAAAATGTTACCTTTGCAATATGTTTCTGAACACAAATGGAATCTTCATATATTAGTTTTGAGTTTTCGAAAGAAGACATTATTACAAAATCTTTATGCACACTATTAAAAATGATTTTAGTATTTACTTAAGAGGTTGTGATTTTTTTTCCAGTTTTATTTCTTTTTATGAAGTTGAAAATTGTGTGCTTTGGGCCCAAAAGGGGATTTATCTACTTTTTTCTGAAGTACAGCAATTTGCTTAGCGTAAAATTAATGACTTACACATTAATGGATTTAATAAGTGTTAAAGCATATAGATATATTGTGTTGAAAGTATTTAGTTGCTAAAAATATATATTATGAGTTGAGAAAGTTTGGTTTACAGTTAATTTAATGATTCCTGCAAGTCAAAGTATTACTGAATTTTAGATTCAAATGCCTACCTAATTGAAAAGATTGACTTAAAATGATTTTATAGATTTTATTGATTTTTTTCATTAACTTCTAATTTAAACTGAATACACATATGAATAGAGGATTAATTCTTTAACACACTGCTGGCCACCGAAAATGTAACACCAAGAAAGACAAGAGATAGCACAACAAAATTTATTTTGTAGATAACATGTTGACCAAGTATCAATTGATTAAATTTATAGACTTCTGTGAAGTGTGGTTCCTGCCAGAATCAGTAGCCAGAGTAGAAGCCATCGTTGGGGATCACAGCTGCCACACGCCTCGTCATTGACTCAAAGAGACTTTGGATGTGTTCTTGGGGTACAGAAGACCAAGCAGCTTCCACACGTTGCCAAAGTTAATCTGATGGGGCAGCTGGAGTTGTAATTTAGGTCAATCGTTGAGCAACCCTGGACCACATGTTTTCTGTCGGCGAAAGATCCGCAGAGCGAGCCGGCCAGAGAAGCAATTCAATCTGGTGATTGACGAAGATCCTTTGGACAATGCGTGCCACTTGTGGTCGCGCATTATCCTATTGAAATATGGCTGTGGTAAAGCCCTGAAGGTAAGGAAGGACAACTGGCTCCAACACCTCGGAGATGTAGCGCTGGCAGTTTAAAGTACCGACAATTCGTACTAGAGGATTGCGAGAGTAATATCCAATACCGCCCCAAACCATAAGACCCAGTGCAGGACCAGTGTGGCGGTGCATAACGCAGCTGTTCAACAACCTCTCTCCATGGTTTCTCCAGACCTGAATACGACCATCGTGGTGTTGCAGACAGATGCGTGAATCATCAGTAAAGACAACTTCATTCCATTCTGCCACCCACATCCTTCTTTCATCGCACCATTGGCGGAGGATACGTCTGTAATTCTGCGTCAAAGGTAGACCAAGCAATAGACGTCTTGTGGACAGACCACTCTAATGTAAACGGCGTCGAATGGTACGCGCAGACACTGAATGATGCGTTACAGACTGAATGTGCTGCGCTATGGTTCGTGATGTGACTGAGAGATCCGTCACTGCCATGCTCATAATTTGCCTCTCCTCACGTGAAGTGGTGCACTGAGGTGGATGCGATAGACCACGTCGGTCCGTCGTACCCTCCTGCATCCAATGGTCACATATTCGCATTACAGTTGTTTGGTTTCGTCCAACACGACTACTGATTTCCCTGAAAGATAATCCACAATCTCAATAGGCTTATCCTTCCTCTCTCGAACTCGGATACTTGATCAAAAGCTGATCGCTGCTTTCTACGAGACATAACTGATCATTTTTTGAAAAAAACACAAGAAAAACACAATTTCCGAACTTAAAATCGTCGAAATCTCCAAGCCTTAAATAGCGCTTTGATGTGGCTTCACAGGCGTGCGTGATGTGTGTCTGCGCTGAAATTCTAATCATTTGCATATCTCACCTCCACTAATGTATGTTGTAAATTTCATGTTATTTGCGTGCTTCCTTCAGGGTGTTGCATTTACGGTGGCCCCAGCAGTGTGCTATCACATCTTGAAGCTATACGAGGGCTATTGGTGAGATGGACTTCAATATTCTGTTCCACCTAAGAAGATACTTGCGTAGGTAGCTAAGATACTTGTGGCTAGCTTTCGATAGCCTGCACGGTGTACTGCAAACCAGTTAAGGGGTTAAAAATACATATTCTATTTGTCATATTTCGAGAAAAAAACTCAGAAGGCAATTTGCAAAACTATAACTTTGTTTAAATGAAAAGTTTTTGTAATGAAATTCAACTCGAACATGATCTTATGTATATATTGAAGTACCAGAAAAAATGGTATATGCATTCGTATGCAAAAAATGGACACATGCAACCAATCAACTTAACACGATGAGGTGAGCATAGCTTATATAAGAAAACTGATATCTGGCAAAGCTATTAGTTTTGTTTCTGCTGCTACAATGGCAGGTTTTTTTCATTTAAAGGACTTTAAACGTGGCGTTTGAGTCAGCACATAAGAGATAAGGCATAGTAACTTAGAGGCAAGGATTATATATTGTTTTTCACGTACGACCATTATACTAATGCACCCTGAATATCTGGTATCAAGTAAGAAATAAATACTCCAACATCGCCGAGGTGACAAAAAGGCCTTAAAAATACGAGACCATCAACAATTGACGATCATCTCTAAACCTCAATAAACGTGGGGCAGTTCCTCAAATTGCCGTTGATTTCTATGCTGGGGCTTCAACGAGCACCTTCGTGTGAACCGTTCAACAGGATAAACTTTTGAATTCTAACGCCAACCCGTGCACTGTTTTGGACAGGGCAGCACAAAACGTTATACCTCACCTGGGGCCACCATTCTTCTGTTGATGATTGTAAACATGTTGCATTGCTTGTCGAGTCTCTTTTCAAATAGTATTGGGTGAATGGAAGCGTACGTGTTTGGAGGTAATTTAGATTATACACTGGAGATTGTGAATTTTAGTGGATTCCCTGTGATGGTATGTGACGAGGACTGTTGATGCGATATGGGATTAATGATCTCAAGACACGTATAGAAACGACATGTTCAAGTGACAGGTAAGTAATATTTCTCTCGGATTATCTACAAACATTTATGAATTTTACGCTTTCAGACAGATTTCAACGATTCTAATAGGACAATGCGATGCCCCTCACTTCTCGAGTTGCTACTGAGGGGCTACAGTAACACTCTTCTCACTTGAGACATTTCCATTGTGACCACCTAAATCCCCAGACATGAACATTGTTTCAAGATACCTAGAATACATTACAATGTACCATTCGGAAGAGGTTCTCCATAATTCACACTCCTATGAATGTATGGACTGCTTTTCAGGGTTAATAATATGAATTGCCCCAGGACATTTTCAGACGTTAGTCAAGTTCATGCCCGTCGTGTTTAGATAACTTCTGCGTGATCGAGTGAGTGTGTAGAGAGGTTCTAACGCAATATTAAGGTTTGTGTACCCCCTTTTATAAAACTACAAGCCTTTTTTTTAAACATTTATGTTTTGAATTCTGAGTAATTGCAGAGAGGATTTTGTCTTTTTAACGATTGCTTAAATTTATTGATGTAAGTTAAGAAGCACTCATCGATGATCGTTTTACATTGTTTTATGTTATTAGTTAATATAGTACTTTCTTTAATTAAACCAAACTACAAAGATATATTCTTAATCTGCGTAAAAAGCAATACATGAAAATCTATTGTGGTAAATATTAATGCCACATAGCAATATCGCTTTTAAAGTTTGCTCTGAAGCTTTAAAAAACTCTTGTATGTACTAATGTTGGAATATCTTTTTTAATCCCAAAGAAAGAATTTACCATTTTCCTTCACTTTCCTATGTCAAGAGGCTATGTTTTTAAATCAAATATGTCAAATTGCACCAACAGTTTAAAAAGTTAATTTGAAATGGGATGTGTGTGCTCATACAGCTACAAATTTTATTCAGTTAAGGAAAAAAATCTTATTCTAGGGTTACTTCTCATTTTTTTTCGTTATATTCTCTTTAGAAAACAGACTAAACATATGGATTTTACAGATTTACAGCTCGAAACTAATTATAAAAGTTATATAAAAATTTCATCAAAACTTAGTAAAATTTAGAGAGCAATAATAATAATTTTTCCAAAATAATTATTTTACTTTATTTTTTATTTTATGTCAAAATCATTTCCTTAAAACATCTACCAAGTAGACCCATCACATTAATTTTTGCCTGAAAAGGCACATTAATACTTGTTTTTAGATGTCTTACATTTACCATGCATAATAATTCTAATTTATTCAAGGGGAAGAATCCCATTTATTTGTACACTCGTACATCACAATTTTTATTTAATCAAATACAACCATGTAGTTTTCTTTTGAAATACCGTCATGAAACTCTATATACAGAATTGTGGCAAACATTCTTGCGATTCCATTTTCTTTAAAACTCCTAACCTCTTGTATCAAGGGAGAGAGCACTTTCAGTCAGTGCTACTTCTCATAGCACATTGGCAACACATGATATAGTACATGAAATATTCACTTTACTACCTTCAAAATGATCCCACTCATATTTCTCTCTATTTTACGAATATTTTTGATGTAGTCATTGTTTTCTGTGAGTAGAGTGTCTTTAAATAGCTTGTTTGTTGCATAATCAACAGTTTTGAGATACTCTGTGTTCTTCTTGCGAGCTTCTGGTTGATGTTCTGAATTGTCATCAAGTATGCACTTGTATATACGCTTGAAATGCGTACAGTTTCAATAATTAACACCCGAACCGGATTGACTATCGTAACTATAGCTTATTTTGATATAGGGATTATACTGCTTGCATATATATCCTCAAAAGCTTCTAAGTTATCGGTTGGATTTATTAGGTCTTATTTGAGTGAGCACATGGCATTAATTACACAGGTGCACACATTTCCTTACTTTCTAATTAAACTTTTGAAAAAAAACATACAGCTGTCTTAATATATATTTTTAAGACATTGATAGTTTTAATACTAATAAATGTTGCATCTGTATTACTTGTGTGAAAAAAATTTAAAGAAGGGATAATATTTAGGTATAGGAAAACAGTAGGCTATAGCTTTTAAGTCAGTAATGAAAAGGTGTGAAATATTTTATTATATAGTGTACAATTATACCTAAGTAAATTTTTAAAGTCTAAATCAATCACCGTATAAGTTAGTGCAATAAATTTTAAAAAAATAACATATGTACATTCGTATTAAAAATTATTATAAATTCAATTTATTCCAATTTCCTTAAAAGTAGTAAAAAAAAGGCAAAGCTCTTGACAAAAACAAGGATGCAACATTTCAAATGTCGATTACGAAAGTATGTACACCAGTGTTTCTGAAACTTTCACTATTGGCGACCCAATTTTCAATCATAATTTTTATCGCGTCCCCCTTATACAATAATAAAGTATTGAATGCAATAATAATGAACTTGGCGCTAAAGCTATAATACGAACTTAATTATAAACCGTACAAATGAACAACATAAGTATTAAATTTTGTATTTGTTACTTTTAAATAATATATATTTTAAGCAAATTGCATTTAAGTAATAAGATAATTATTATGTTATTTTTTTTACTTTCGATAATTTTTAAATTGGAGCAGATTGCAAAATGATATTTAATTAAATATATATTTCCTCTATCATCCATTACCAAAAGTAGAAATGTCATTAGAAAAATAATATATGGTCTATGTTGCTCTCTATCATTTCCATCACATCTAGAACATCTGCGTGAGTTTGGGCAACTTATCGGACGTCTGCGCAAAACACGTAAAATGCTGTGCCTCGTAGAATTCTATTTAGTCTTGGTCGAGTCGATACTTCTATAGCTACCGAATCTACCTAGAATGTACATTTTATAATTTGTGCTTCAGTTGTAATTCACAGTATTAAGTATTTACGGCAGTAGATTAACAAAAACATGGATAAATTTTTAAGTCGTAAGTGAACATTCGACGATAATAAAGCATCAACAAATGCACAGACGAGCATAGTTTCAAAAATTAAATCAAGCAAGTATTCTCACGAATATTTAAATTTTCGATTTACCACTACTAAAGTAAATGGAGAAGAAAAGCTTTTGTGTGTGTTATTTGTTCAAAAATATATTGGTAGCAGACAGTATGAAACCTAATAAACTTAAAAGACTTTTGGAAACGCTTCATGGTGAGTAAATTAACAAGCCTTGAGAGTTCTTTGAATTAAAATTAAAATCATATGAAAAACAAAAAGCATTAAAAAAAAACGCTGTCAGTGAATGATAAAGCTTTACTTTCTTCAAACAAAGTATCATACAAAATACTAAATGTAAAAGCCCCCCACACTACTGGCGAAGAGCTCTTATTTCGCCAGCAGCAATTGAGATCGTAGAAACCTCATTGGAGACAATTTTGCCTAAGAGTTGCTGTCCATAGACTGCAACTCTTTCGCAAAATCAACTAAAATTCTAAGCCTCACAGAATTAGAATTAATGTTAAATAATGAAACAGAATGTAAAATTCCGATGAAGAATAATTGTGTTGTTTTTAAGGTATCCGACTACGTTGAAAATGCCATTTTCGGTCAAAAATCGCATTTCCTTTTTATTTTACCATTTTAAAGTTCAAGCAATTAGCTTTCTAAATCTGTCTTTGTTTTGTCTGTGCGATAATTAGAAAAAAAGTTACAGATGTTTAAAATATTTTTACAGCTGTCATTCGAAACCGGAAGTGGTGAAATCGAAACCGGAAGTTGTCTGTTTAACATGCTTTTTACCGATAATTTTTGCAGTTTCAACCCATTATAATTTTAAAAACTATTTCTGACTATTTTTTAATTATTTAATTGATGGGCAACAATTTCGATCTTTTAATTCGACTCTTGCGATTGGCAACATTTGTTTCTTCTGACCTCACATGTTTTTGTTTTGATTTGTGGCTTACGAATTTTGATCCTAAATTTCTTCTAAAAACTTAACTTTTTCGATTTAATTGTACAATTTTTGATCGTTGATGGTTTCTAGACATTCTGCTTTTAAAAATTCAAGTTATAATGGTTCATAAAACTATAAAAATAACTTCTTGAAAATGCAACAGTGGTCTGATAACAGTAGATTGGTAACAAAAACATTGGAAGTAGCAAATATTCAAACTTGTAATGAACAAAAACTGGATTCACTGAAGAATTTTTCACAGTGCAAAGAATGTTTTAATGGAACATTAAGAGGTTATGGAATATTTTATTTAAATATTTTGGGAAGTATGTTTTTCTCAATTTGTGTTTCTTCAATTGTTTTGAGAAGAATCTGTACCTGCATGAAGATTACTTGTTTGGACTGACTTCTAATGTGACTTTAAAATGCTCCAAATGTACTTTTATTGTCAATTTTTCAGCTACTAAAAAGCTTAAAAACCAAACTTCAATTAATTTGCAACTTATTTGTGGAATGTGAGTTATTGGAAGATGACATTTGTCTGCGAAAAAGTTACGTGCTAAGCTGAATATGTTATGCCGTATGGCAAAAAGAGCATATAGACTTTGTGAAAGAAATATCTTGGCTGCTGCTACATCAACGGCTAAAGATGTCATGAATGCTGCTGTGTCGGTAGTAAAAAGCATTACAAAATGTTCCAACACGTCAATTGGAGAATGTGGAATATCCGTTGACGACAGATACATGGACATTCTTCCCTAAAAGTTTCTATAGAAACTTTATCCATCGCCACTGGGAAACTTCCAGATTAGGAAATTATGTCTAAGTTTTGTAGAATTCTAAATGTCTAGTCGAACATGCGTGTTCCTGCATTCATCTGGTATTTACTTCAATCATGGAATCTGTTTGTGCGTACAAAATCTTTGTGTGATTTTATACCACGAGATCTTAAAACAATGTTGATTTCTATGGTGTGTGATGGTGATTCCCAAGGATACATTTTAGTTAAAGATCTATTTGATGTCAACAGTGTCATAAAATGAGTGCCTAATATACTTCTAAGAAAGAGTGAGTATTCGGCAAAGAAAACTTAGAAAAAGCCAGAAAAACCTCGGTGGGAAGGAAAAACTTTCCAGTGTTATGATTAATAAAATTCAAAACTATTATGGCAGTAACACCAATCACGTCAAAGCTCTGCTAAGTGCGGCATTTTTTCTCGGTGGCTCCATCAGAGAGATACCCATGTATGCACCATGCCCAAATGGAGCTGAGAGCTGGTGTGAGTATCAATGAAGAATAGCCACCGGAAAAAATATATATAAATAAAGGTGTAAGCCTTTCCATGAAACTTTTAAATATTGTTAAACCTGTGTATACAAAGTTGTTTGATAAGCATTTATTATAAAATTGCTTCCACGGTGTGACACAAATGTAAACAAATCATTTAACGCGCTTTTTCGGCAAATTGTTCTGAAAGAAACTTTTATTGAGCTGAAAACATTTTCTTTGGGTACCCATATTGCTGTCATTATTTTTAACAAAGCTTTTATTTGTTTGTTTGAAAGCTTTTGGCATAAATGCAAATTATTATACACTGCGTGATGACAGATTTCTTGCCATCATTCGCACAGTGACTCGAAACAACATTCTTTGCCTTTTTAAAAATCAGCCAGAAAAAAAATATAGGGCCCAAAGAAAGTTAAAATTTAATAAAATAGCAAGTAGTGGAGGTGTTAAATATAAATCATTAGAGTTTTAGTAATATACTTGTGATATTTTGTTTTGAAATTACATTTATAAAGTTTAAATGCATTTTTCTCAAAACTGTTTTTTTTGTAAATTTCTTGATATTTCAAATGTGATATCTAAAGAGCCAATAGAGATACTTGTATGAAATTTTACACAAATGTTATTAATAGTATTATCTAGAGGTTGGACTAGCAGCTAAGAAATTGAACAATTTTTAGTGATTTTATAGTTGGATTTCCTTATAAAAGTATCGAAAATTTGAATGAAATTCATAGGTTGTAGCTTCGATTAGCTATAACTTTTGATTAAAAGAAAATAATTTAAAACTTGTAGTACAACCTCTAGAAATGTGTTTGAAAAATGTGCTGCAGCAATTTTTTTTGTAAAATATAAATTATTTTTAAAAATAGAGCCTTTGAAAAAATTAAAAAATTAATTTAAATTCATTAAAATTTCATTAAAATTTTAAATTTTTGTAAATTTTAATGTATGTATATTATTTATAACTGTGTCTTTTATCATAGTGCAAAAAATGAAATTAAAAATGTAAAATTTTTAGTGAATTTTAGAAAAATAAAAAAAATAGGTCTCCGAACGTAGTTGGATACCTTAA
>BMAO01036689.1:0-21891 GCA_019973975.1 Trichonephila clavata | reverse complement strand
AATAATTTTCTTCTAGAAATTTGAATATTTCGTAATAAAAAATAATTAAATCATTATAGTCCACGTTAATTAAAATCGTTATAGTACATTATATATTTCCTAAATCTGTTCCTTTTGCTTCAGCAAGATAATTTTTATTATTTTGATTTGTTTACATTCGTACGCATAAAACTATACAAAAATCTGTAAAATCATTTTACTATTACACCATTTTATCTTTTTTAAATAATTTTGTATATAATACATACCTATATTGCCTTTTTGTAATAAATAAATAATTCTGTAACCTCAATTTTTATTGTATAAAAATTTCTAACCTAGAATAAAATTTATTTTGTTATTAATTGTATAATATTTCATATTTTAACATGTTGAACTTAAACAATATTTAATTATTCGGAAATAAATTTTTAATTTCTAATATGTCTTCCCCTTCACTTTATTATGCAAATAATTATATACATTAGTATTATTAAGAAATATACGTTACATAAAAACGTTATTTTCAAAGTTTATTCAAAAAAGCTCTATAACTTTAACTGGTGATTTTTTTTTAATGATTTTTACTTTATTTTTTTCATACTAAAGAATATAATTACATATTTTCATAATGTATATTTTTTAACTAATACACTAATAGCTATGAATCTGTCAGATTTAAAAATACTTCATTTCTACAATTTTATTAATTTTCATACCTGCAAAACTACTTAAAAATATATTTGTAGAGAATTTAAAGCAATTTTTGCATTCAGTTTTTGATGAAAATTTGTGTTTAATTACACAATGTATCGCTGTACAGAAACGCATTTTTACTGTTATTTTACATTATACTTAATAAAAAAAACAATTTTTAGCCAACGGCCATACCATGCTGAAAACACCGGTTCTCGTCCGATCAGTTTGACTAAAAACAATTTTAAAAAAATTATATCGAAACATAAAAAAAACCCTTTTTTAATCGTGTATAAACAACAAAATGAAGATATTTGCAACAAAAACTCACAGAAATATTTGTGATACATTTTTAAAACTATCCATTTTAGTCCCTTCGAATTTATTTATAAAATGCAGAGTCCAACTTCAACATTTTTTATTATGACAATTGATGTATAAAAGTTGAGTATTTGAAGCAAAAACTATTAATTCCGATAAATTTCTTTCAATTTTGTAGGCGACGAATATTACAAGTTCTTCAGCATAAAAAAAATACCCTGATTTATACAAAAACCTTAGAAGCAAGAATGACATTTTTGCTTGTGTTATATATTATACTTTGGAAGTTCAATAGTGTTAGATTTCCTGATTTTTCAAAACTTAAAGAAGTTTTTTTTTTTTTAAAAGAAACAGTAAATTTTTTTTATAATAATAATTACGAAAATTTTTGCAAAATGCTCTAAAATCGATCTGAAAGTAAATATTTTTAGAATGTAGTCTAACAAAACAGTTATATTGAAATAAAAAAAAATGTTTTCGTTATGTTTTTTCCCCTGCGCACACGCTTATTTATTCGTAAGTTACTTTTTATGTAGGATAGTACAAAGAAAGGAATGCTGGGGTGCGCTCCCCGAACATTCCTTTGAACGGCTACTGAACGTTTGAAACTCTAAATATAGAATCAGGGCTCTTGTAAATGAGGATGAAAAGCAAGTTTTAAGTGCTTTTATATTGACAAAGAATGCTTCTTTCTTTCCTTTTCTATTAAATTGTCGGACATAGGATAAATAGAAACTATGCGGAGCAATTTAAAAGAAGGCCCTCTTTCACTTTACAAACTTAGCAGGAGAATGAAAATAACCGTTCGAAGAACTGATATTGTATTACACTTTGAGAGATAAAATGAAAATGACCCCTTTCCCACACACACAGTCTCTTAGGGAACTGTCCAAACGAGAAGGGAGGGGGTGAAATAGCGATATTTGAAGCTGAAGTCTTCCTTCGTTTTGAAGATCAAAGAAAGTAAATTGTTGTCAGTTATCTGTAACCCGACTGAGGAGAGTGCGTTGAGAAGGAAAGGTTTTTTTGTAATTATTTTGAATGTTGATCGAAAGAGTTGGTTACGTAGGACTCTTATCTTATGCACAAAATCACACACAAAAATAAGTTCACTATCGCACAAAAATCAGAGCAATAATCTTAGAATTTAAGTAATATTATGCAATTCTTATTGAAATTTTAAATAAAAAGTAAGGGTTATACACAAAGGCTAAGAATATAACTTTTTTGTACGAAAGGTGAAAAAAATTTTGTAGCCCCAGTATGCTGTCATTACTCGCAAAAGAAACAATTAAGTACAAATAAAAATAATATATTCCTTTTATATAAACAAGTTTACCGAGATACATGAAGCTCCTCAGCAACTTAAAAATATTTGTAGTCATAATATTTTGTCTTTGATATCAGCTTATTGCTTGCGTTTTACTATCAAGTATTTTAAAAATTCAAAGCGTTTCCTCTTTTTTACTAATGAAAACATTTGTTACTGTTGGAAAAAAATTTAATTTATTCTTAGAAACATGTAGGTATAAATTGATTAATTATTAATATTTCCTTTACAAGTAACGTAATGGACAAAGTAATGAGACGCGGACCTCGTAATTTAAATGACTATCAAGTAGCGATAACAATAGCCGAGCTAGAGCCCCACTTCTAATTTCCCCATCACGACAACGTAAGGATTTTCATTTAATGCATAGCAACTCTACTACACAATGGAAACCCCTAATCGTGATGATTTTTTAATAAAAACACGAGGGGGCTATAATGTGGCACTATTTAACAAGTGGCAACATTTATAGCCTTAGGATGTTCACATTTTATAGCTTAACCCGAAACGCCTACCTGCTATTCATTTCATTTATTTGCCACAATAAATGTTTTGTCATAACTTTCAGCATATATAGGAAGAATTAGATCAAAATAAAATAAAATTTTAGTATTTAAAAAAAGCTTGATATATATAAAATAAAATTTAGACCTAATCTTAGGATTTATTGAGTAATATGAATTCTATTGTATCATAATATAATGGATTACGGAACAATAAAAAATGACAATTATGCATCAAATCTATATCATTCCTTTATAAAAGATATGTAAGAAAAATCTTAAGATTTTACTGACATATTCTAAGAGAGAAAAACAATTATAAATTGAGTAAAAATGAAGTTTCCAAAAAAGCATTGTTGATTAATGACGATATGTTTATTATCGTACAGATACTGTGGATACTTATAAGAGTTTTTAAACTTACTTCATTATCGATTTGAGAAAGTCTGAATTTTACATTAAGACAGGTTACATAAAGAGACAGGTTCAACAATTTTGCTTTTTATTTTATTTTGTATTATTGATTATAATTATGTGCAATTTATGTGATGAATCATATTATTTACTTCTTATTTCTAATTTGATTATTTTAAGTTTTAACTCTAGGTGTGTACCACATTCCTGCAAATTCCTCCAAAAGAACTAAAATTAAACTTAAAAAACTTTATATCCATTTTATTGAATTTACGGAAAATCAAAATATAAATAAATTTTACATGAGCAAAATCAATTAAATTTGGTTTAGTTTATTGTACCTTTGTCTACAATGAAATAAGCGTTTAATTTTTTATGCAATGATTTATATTATCATCATTATTTTATGCTATTTCTCTCAATGCTTTTAATAATATTAAAGTGGAAATCTAGGTGTAAAACAGCTTAAATTGTTAGGAAATAATTTTTTTTTAAAAAAATAAAATAAATAAATTGTTTGAATTTTCTTGAATTGAAATCAGAAGTAATTATTACATTGCATTCTCCAAAAAAACATGTTTCCCTAAGAAAGAGAGACTCTTTGCATTTAGGGACTTTCTAAGCCGCGAACTTTCCCTTGGTCAGCGGGAGACCAACAACTATATGGCTTCTTTTGTCCTCCGATGTTTGATACTCTCAATCAGTGACAGAAAAGGGGGAAGTAAACATCGCTGAAAGTGCCGTCTTGTAGGGCCTTTTCCTTACAAAACCCGCCGTCACCAAAAGGTTAAGCATCCTCCGCCATAATTGTCGATTTCGCGGGCATTAGAGGGCAGGTAGCGGGTCCCTAGTTCTCTCCATATAAACGTACGGCGAGATTCAATGTTTAAGCTGAAACGGGACTCATCGGTGAACAGAACGATCACCCACTAATCCATACTCTAATCTCTATGCTGTTTGCACCATGCTGAACGGACTATTCTGTTCGTAGATGTGAGCGGGACGCAAATAACAGGTCTTCTGGCAAACAACTTTCTTTTTGAAACAGTCACTCTTAATACACGGGTTCCTGTGGCTGCATATAAGTAACGAGAGAGGTGAGAAGCTATAACCCTCTATTACACCTCGCTATAATCGACAATGGCGATCTTCTCTTTGCCGACCTTCGTCGGGACTCTCCCAACTGGGACCTTTCCCAGGCTTTATCTCGATGGATCCAGTATCCTGGAACTGTTTCCATAAGTTACACACGACGCTGGGAGTTAAATTGAACTCTCTGTAAATCTGGACATGACATTGGCCTGCTACTAGCCTCCCCACAATTCTCCACCTCATTCGATCATCTAAACGTTGGTGGTACTCATTTTTACTGTTACAATTTGAATTGAACCAATTGCTTCAAAATAACACCAAGAAATTCGCCGAGGTGTGCTGGTGATAGAAATACGTCTTAACTTACACGCGCTTATAGGGCCTATTTTTTCTGCTGGTTCCGCCTACACACACGTGTACGCTTACGTATTTTCTGTACTAGATTTGCATTTTCATCTAAAAGTAGTGGTTTTTCATTCAGTTAAGTTCTTTTCGTGCAATTCGATAAAATATGCAAATTCTCTTAATTTATTTCATCAGTATATATGAAGATATGTGATGCGTGCAGGGACGTTTTAATACTCTTTGAGGCCCTGGACCCTATGTTAAAGTATGCCCTACCTGAGGCCTTTAAAGGTGGGCAGTATATAGCAAGCATTATCAAAAACTCGTTCAAACAATAATTTGAAACAAATAAATGTGCACGATTCACGATCTCAAAAACTTAGGCACAAACCGACTTGACCGATGGTCGCATTTCGACTAAATGAGTTGAATGATTGTTTATGGTATTAGTCCCAAATCAAGACACGGACAACGGTTATCACATAATAATCCACCACTTTTGCCAGTTGACATGCAGTTTGAAATTCCCTGCTTTTCGGAGAATATGTGCTGGGATAATATTTTGCCATTAAAAATATCCGGATCATGATCTTTTAAGAACAGAGTCGAGGCCCCCATCGAGTATGAGGCCCTGAGCCCTGGCCCATGCCTTAAGATGTCCCTTCTTATATGTGTGAAAATAAAGCCTTTAAGGACATCACTTAATATCATCCTAGTTGTTAACTCTTCGTATTTGAAAAATATATAATATTGATCAGAATAAAATTTTGTATAACTGTGTTTTTTACAAAATTTCTTTGTAGAATGAAAAATATGAATGAGTGGTACATGGAACAGAGTCATTATCACAATTTTAAGGAAACCGAGCTGCGAAGATACATGATGAAAGCCTCCGATTTGTATCAACTTGTTATGCGAAAAATAAGGCGATATGTCATCCCTCCCAGAAATCCAGCCGAAGAACTCAAAATGAGGTGCTTCTTCATTTTATGATCCTAAGACATGGTCAAGTTTAGAGCTCTTTTAATGAGATTCTCGACAGAATTGAAAATAATGTAACATTTTTTCCGGTAAATTCCTCTAAAAATTTAAATTTTGGGATATTTTTTAAATATTTTATTTGTATTTAATTACAAATTTCTTCTTTTAATTAACTGCAGTAAATACTTTTAATAAGTTGCCAAATGATAAGTTAAGTAGTCAGATAATAAGTACTTAGATTTTAAGTGATAAAGTAATGCAATTTAGTAGTCATAATTTTTTTGAACAGAATGTAAGAATAATTTTGCGAGGTAAATGTGTTCATTACTTAGTTCTTTTATTTAAATCATTTTAAATCAATCACCTTTTGCTTAAATTTAAATATGTTTTAGCACTTGAAAACAACTTTAAGGGGTCCGGCACTTCCATAGGAGCCCATGTTAAATTTCGTAAGTGTGTGTACCTTTTTCTCAGAAACTACTTGCTTCTCATAGATGAAATTATTACAGCAGGTTATATGTACTATAAATAAGACTTTAATGGAGAGTTTTGTCTTTTTACAAAAAATAAAGTAATATTGAATTTTTTTTTAAATGTCCAATTTTGGCCCCTAAAATTTAGTTTAAAAAGACGTTATCTAAAACGGTTTCCTAGATATATCTTATCCCCACCATTAACATATGTAAACATGTTAAAAATATACTTACTGAAAATTTGAGGACCCTACATTAATTAGTTTCTGAGAAAAAGGTACATAAAGGGAAAAATATTGCATTTTGAGCAAAAAGACTTAAAAGTAAAAGTTTGTAATTTTTGACGATTTACCTTTTTTAATACTTTCCAGAAGCATATGAAACATTTTATTTGCCCTCTGCTTCTACAAATGACTCTTCTAATTTT
Source organism: Trichonephila clavata (assembly GCA_019973975.1). Classification (NCBI taxonomy): domain Eukaryota; kingdom Metazoa; phylum Arthropoda; class Arachnida; order Araneae; family Nephilidae; genus Trichonephila; species Trichonephila clavata. Next base: position 15,330 of record BMAO01036689.1, on the reverse strand, counting down.
TTAAAAATTATTTTTAGCAATCTAGCCTTTTTTGTATCTCAAGATGCTTTCGTTGGACTACACGAATCTTACGTGCACCTAATTTTTTAAAGCATGACACAATTAAAACCTGGTTCAATACCACAATGTTTTAAAATAATTAATTTGGCTACATGACCCATATTGAATTGTGCAATTGCCATATTTACCCCTAATTTTAGAGTTTTTAACTCCACAAGCATAGATTTTGGATTGACTGATCCTATGGTATTATTAACTGACTCATTGGGGTTTTGATTCTTTCCATATAGACATTTTTTTAATAACCTAGGGTCAGCTAAATCTCTAAAAGTTGTCTTAATTTCATTCATGAGGGAAGATGGCACATGGGTATGATTTTTATGATCATAATGCTCTTCGTTAAAGTCAGCTTTTGCTTTCTGAAACTTGCACCATGAATTTGTACCCGAGGGACACAATCCATGCTGAGGGCTCTAATTTTCAGACAAAAGATGGGAATAAACACCCCAAACAGCAGTTCTCATGTTGTGTAAATCATTGATATTGTTTCTAATGGCCATACCATAATACCTCTGAATTTTGAAATTAAAAATGTCGGTGAGTCGGTTGCATCCACTTAGGCTTCTTCCATCACTTAATTTTTTTTCCTATGTTTTTTCTTTTGAGATCCAAAAGACGGGCACCCATACGCTTTTGGATCTGCCCAATGCACTCTAATTTTTCCACTTGAGTGTCATAAGAATTCAGGGTTAGTATTGATGAAAAACCTCTTGAATCTCCATCGCCCAAATATTTTGTGACACGAATGCCATAATGAACTTCGGATCTTTCAAATATCGCCGTTACACCTTCACTTCCCTGCCTCCACATGTCCCACTATAGTTGGCAATACATGATGGTTCATGAACAGAATAAGTGCAGTTTTGCACCGACAATGTTTCGAAAACACTTCAAAGTCAATAACTTTTCCAGTATCGACACTCGTAGCTGTAACAATACCATTGAGGGACTGGTATCCTCTTTTCTGCTATGAACCATCTAAGGCAACAGCGATGCCACGGCTACCTTCTATTCGTGTTGTCTCCTCAACAGAATTTCTCATCGATTTTTCACAGGTTAGTTTAGAAGAGTAGAACAACAATTCTGTATAAGTACGGAATTTTTCAGGTGGAGATGGCAAGTTTATAAGTTCACAGAATATTTCTGCAGCTGATCGACCTCTTTCAATAGATCTGAAAGCAAATACCAATTTGATATTTGAGTGGAAAAGTTTATTTTTATTCTTCAATTTAGTTGATGTGTGGAAACCATGTTTTTTTGCACAAAAACTACAACAAAGTTTCATGTAATACACAATTCCAACTCTTTTAGAAGCCTCCAATGAGATGGAATGGCCACAGTTTTTACAATCAGCAAAGTTTAATAAAGCTTTATTTAATAATTTAATTCTATTAAAACATTTTTTCATTATGTCCTTCCATATCTTCATATAAACTATTGTTTGAAATAAGTTTCCGTTTTGAAGCACTTTGAATAACAGTTTCTGTGCTGTCTGATGTGATAGCTGGAACATTTTGAGCATTCATTTTTTAAACGCCGACATTTTTGAGTTTTTTAAATATTTTTTAGATCTTCCCATAATTTGTGTCGTTAGTAAAATACTAATAAATAATTTAATGTAAAACGTGGATTAAACAGAAAAAAAATCTGGATAAATAAATTTAAATTCACAATTAGCAAGTTCAAGCAAGAATAATCCCATTTAACAACAAACCAAACAAAAAAAAATAACTGTGTTGAGTTGTCTTTTCCTTTTTTCAAAGAAAAATCGTTTTATTTATGTGTAAAACAAAGGTTATACTAATTGTAGACAAAACAAATCGCGCTGTCATCGAAAAATTAAGCACGATGAAAGACAGGTGCTCCTCGAGGAGCACCTGTCACGCGTCAAGGAAAGTGGCTTCCTTTAAAAAAATAAATAAAAATACATCTAATTATTGTATTTCGATATATCATATATCATTTTAAGCAGAAATGTTTGAACTTTTCAAAAATATAAAAAAGTCAAAATCGATCATTTTCAAAAATTCATGTGCCGGACCCCCCTTAATTTTTAAAATCTTTTTTAAAAAAATTGTTTTATTTATTACAGTTTTTAAATAAAAGGCAATGTTTTAAAACAAGATAGATACATAGAATAAATAAGTATTTTTAAAAAAATTGGGTTGTTCGGAAAGTAATTTCGGTTTGTTTTTTTAAATGAAAGATAATTTTTTATATAGTGAATAAATGTTTTATTAAATTTATATACCTTTCATTATTGCCCAATACTCTTGTCACTATTCTGGCTGTGGCACAATTCCACGCTCATAAAATTTTTGTTCTTTACTGGCAAAAAACTGACCCAGGTGATTCCTGACTTCCTAATTTGAAGTAAAGCAGCGTTTCTCAAACTGTGGGGCGTGCCCCCCCCCCAGGGGGCATGGTAATTCTACGAGGAGGGCGCGAGCATATTGAAAAATCGAAAACAAAAGATTATTTAAGAAAATTATTAATTTACTGAAAGTAAACAAACAAAATACATTCTGTCATAATAAAAAATATACACATTTACACTGACATAATACACTTATAAATGCATCAGTGCTTCACAATGCATTTTATAATTAATCTAACAGTACTATGTTAAGAACAAAATTAATAATTACCAGTGACCCCATGGGCTTGTCATCTATAAAAATATATACAAAAGCAAACACTTATCTTGATAATTCTAGGGTTTAATATTAATCCCTTAACTGCCGATTAAAAGTTACGCGATTCGTTCCCCAATGCCATCTTTTCTCCCGTAGGCGAGCGTATATGATGTTATTAAGGGGAGAGGAGGAGAGAAAAGGAATAAATGAGGAAATCCTCTGAAGTAGGTAAAGTCTGCAAACTTAGGTCAAGGTCCTTTTATTACATTCGCAAGCCTTCGGTATAGTTTTCGGTATAGCCTTCGGATAGCAGTGCACACAAAAGATCTTACTTTGAAAAGACGTATATATACGTCCGGGACAATTAATGCTTTGGTTGAGCGAGACGTTTATATACGCCGGTGAAACTTAAGGAAAAATCCTATTGTAGCTTTTGTGTCAAAGTATAGTACTATTAAATTCAATATATTGTTATTTGTATAAAGGAGGGCGATGAAAATTATGGTTGAATACTGGGTCGCAAATATTGAAAGTCTGAGAAGCACTGAAGTAAAGTTTTTACCGTCTAAAACATTTTGTAGAGACTGGAACAAATAATAATTAAAAAGGGCCATATCTTGAAAATAGGGTGGACCTTGGTAGCATATCCCATTCAAGATGTAAAAGCTTTTGGCGAGTAAGCAAACTTGTATGAGGTCTCACATTATCTTGGTGGAACACTACACTTTTTCTGTTGGCCAATTCTGGCCTTTGTTAAAGTGAATCCTTCACTTTTTCTAGTTGATAACAGTATACTTCAAAGTTAAACATTGTGTTGCCCGGTGGAATCTCAGAAAAAAAAACCGATTCCTTTGAATCATACCAAACATATAGTATCACACTTTTTTGACGAATATTTGCTCTCGAAGTGTTTTGAGCTGATTAATTATTTTTACTTTTTGATCTGTTGCGTTTGATATTGTTACACACAACCCATTTCTTGTCTCAGTGATGGTGCGCTTCAAAAATGGTTCATTTTCTTGACGTTTGAAGAGCAAATCACAGACATCAAATCGACGACACAAATTTCTTTCCGTGAGAACATGAGGAACCCATGTGTCGAGCTTTGAGGTTGAACCTAAGACTTTCGAATAGTCGTGAACAGTTGAATTTTAAAAATGTATCTTCTTAGTGATCTCACGAGCTGTTATTTGCCAATTGATGCATTTATTGTGTCTTTATCAGCTTTAAATGGCTTTCCAGAGCGTGATGCATCTTCAACATCAAAACTGTCGGATTGAAATTCTGCTGACCAGTTTTGGCACTGGATTACTGTCAATACATCTTCTCCATACACATCGCCTAATTTTTTTCTTGCTTGAACACAACATTTTTACCTTTCCGATAGTAAAAAAGTAAAATATACCGAAAATGCCGCTTTTCACTTTCTATGTTTGAAAGGGCAACAGCCAAAAACTATTGCGTAGTATCAATTGGATCAGCTATATCAGCTCTCAAAACATAATGCTTATGCCCGTAGGTTCACTGGTAATTAAAAACTTGTTGTGAACTTAGTACTGTTAAATTATGAAACACATGTGTAGTACTGATTAATTTATAAATGTATTATATCATTGTAAATGTGTTTTTTATTTTTTATTATGTCAGAATGTATTCTGTTTTGCTTCCTTTCAGATATTTTTTTAAACAATCTTTTGTTTTCGACTTTTCGATATACTCGTGCCCCCTCCCCTTGTAGGGTTATCACGCCCCCTAAGAGAGCACGCCTCACAGTTTTAGAAACACTTCATTAAGGTGATTATAATACATTAAATGATGGAACATACTTATTTTTCAGTAATACAGTACATCACAATTCCTTTTTTCACACACAAACCTATTTAAAAAAAAATATTTTTTTAAATAGAATTTTTTTTATACTTAATGATAAATGGATCATGTTGTAATGTCCCCTGACATCCATTAGTGTTTGGGAGAGAATATTGATCAGCCATAATCAAAACAAATATAATTTATTAATCCTTTAATAAGTCTCAACATCCCAAGCTAGGAAATGCACCTATAAATAAGTATTGGAGCAAAAGCGAGGTAGACGAGATATTTAATATTTAACTATGAATTGAATCCTTTATATTTGGAACGTTTCGGTAATATACGTTCTAAATAAGCTTTATTTTTTACTTTTCAGTTCGAATCAGTATAAAAGCGTGTTCTTTAGTTTTTTTAAAACTATAATTTATTAAGTTATAGTTCCAAAAATGTATTTAATTAGTATCCCCCCCCCTTTTTGATGTCATTTATTGATATCACACATTTTTCTCTAACTCGTTAAAATCGTTCATTACTGTATTGTTGTTAAGTTCAAGAGATTTTGAAATAAAAAATTACATTGAATATGTTTAAATTTTCTTTTTTGCCGTAATTCATTGCGATGGAGGATGGCGTATATAAAGATCATAAACCATGAAGCTGTATAAATGTAGATCGTATTTATAAAAGCTGGATTCAATTAAATGACCATAGACTCGATACTTTAAGTCTTGGCAAGTTATACTTATCAATAGATTTTTTACACGTATACGTATTTGGATCAATTTTCCTTGAAAGCCTCCATTCTGAGCATTCTACCTAATTGCCATAGCAGCGTCCCCGAACAACTTTTTCTCAGCGACCTAAAAGAGTTATTCGAAATAAAAATTGCCTGAAATTCCAGGGGCTCTTCGGGTTCCTACATCATAAACAAGATGGCAGTAAAGATGACAGCCTCGGCATTGTCAAACGTATCGGGAATGGCATATAACATTTTAACAAAATGGTGCTCCATTTCTGTTTACGACCGTTTACAAAAGCGCGAGCGAAAAAGTACTATTCATATTGGACGTTCGTTTTCCAAAGCAGAAAAATCGGTGAGTAGTTTTTCAATGTGAATATAGGGTGCGGTTAACGTCAGAGTGTATCGTTTTGTTTATGGCAGCCCATCAACCTCACAGCTTCTTGAAAAATTTCCCGAAATGGTTGTTCCAAATATGCGTGTGTGATAAGACTTTAAATCTCGGGCATCAATTTTTCATTTATTTACTTCGATTCTATGTCCATTTTTATTTATTTTCATGAAAAAAAATCATATGTATTGTTTCAGCATTGAAAGCCGAATGAATGAAAACGAAAGATTGAGAGATTTTATAGTACAGTACATTACTTACATAGAAGAGGATTTAGAATTCGACACTAGTTTTAAAGATAATGCGAAAGAATTCTACAAAAATCTAATTCCTCAAGAAGCACCAGAAAATGAAATCACTGAAGATAAGTCTCCCGATGAACCTGATAAAGAAGTCGTTCCTGATGAATCTGAGAAAGCAGCTGAATAATATTTAATAACAATATCGACAATATTCTTCGAAATCAACATGCATACATTTTAAATAAGGCAATTCTTATATAACTTTAAAATTAATGGATTTCATGAATGATTTACGCAGTATTTGAGATAAAGCTCATTTGATGATTATCTGAATCGTTATACATGTTTTTTTTTAAATCTACAGAATCTTAAATGTCTTTCAAATATTTTAATGAAGGAGTACAATATACAAAAGAAACATTACTTTAAAAATATTACATATATTTTTACGATCTTATAAATAATAATAAAAAATTATTATTATTATTATTTTGAGATTGCTTGTGTCTTAGTTTCATCTGACGTGAAAGATTTCTTTTTTCTTGTGTTCCAATGACTTTTGAAAACAAACACTTCGTAATTTTGAGCTACGACTAAGTGACGAGGGTAATATCCAAGCTATTACATCCACCTTTCGTACTTCATGTCACAGCCTGAGATAACTTTAAAAGCCTGTAAAACAGTGCTTCTCAAAGTTTCAATATTTGCGACCCAATATTCAATCATAATTTTCGTCGCGCTCCCCCCTCGATACAATAACAACGTATTTAATTCAATAATACTGTACTTTAATGCTAAAGCTATAGTATGACTTTTATCACTTAAGTGCCACCAGCGTATATAAACGTCTCCGACAGCCAAAGCGTTCTTTGACCCGTACGTATATATACGTCTTTCTGAAGTACGATCTTTTACGTGCTCTGCTGTCCATAAAACTATTCCGAAGACTTTGGAATACAATATAAGGACTTTGACAGTGTTTGCGAAGGATTTACTTATTTCATAGGATTTGCTTATTTATTTATTTCTTTTCCGCCCCCCTCCCCATACATACACATACGCGCGTCTACGTTGAAAACGGTGGCATTGGGGAGCGAATCGCGTAACATTTAATCGGCAGTTAAGGGATAATTAAAAAACCGTTCAAATTATCAAGTTAAATGTCAATTTTTGTATATAATTTTATATATGACAAGCCCATGCACTGGCAATTATTAATGCTGTTCTCAACTCAGTATTGTTAAATTAATTATAAACCACATTGTGCATTACTGATACATTTATATGTGTATTATATCAGTGTAAATGTGCATTTTATTTTTTATTATATCGGAATGTATTTTGTTTGTTTACTTTCAGTAAATTAATAATTTTTTAAAATCTTTTGTTTTTGACTTTTCCATGTGCTCACACCTCCCTCGTAGATTTATCGCGCCCCCTAGGGGAGGGGAGCTCCACAGTTTAAGAAATGCAGCTCTATAACATAATGAGTAGGCAACGTCCTGTTATTTCTATGACAAGTTTTTAGAAGTATCAGGAGTCACTAAAAGTTCCTGACTATAATATTTCTATTGTGACAATTGTATCTTAAGCGAATAAATAATTGTAACAAAAAACAGTGGAGAGTTCTACAGAGAATTATTTGCTTGGTATAATTTCATCTTTTTTATGCATTTATTTAATGTAAAAGACACTGAAGAAATTCAAATTCAGGAGTTTTCTACTTCTGATTCAAAATATTTTAAGTAAAAATCCATAAATCTAATTTCATTAATATTATGAAAATTAACCCCTTCCCTATACTTTTCCAAAGCTGAGCTTGGACAGGTGAAATGTATTATCCTGAGTGTGTAGCTCGGGTACTGTGAAAATGCGCACTGTGCAATCCTGAATTAGTTCACATGTGCTTTTTATGGTCTCGAATATTTGAAAAGTACACTCGGCGGATATTTCGGTGTGAAAAGAGGATTTCCTTCTGAGCACCCTCCCCCCCCCCCTTCACTCTTGTCTGAAAGACACTTTGTTGATTACATTCCCCCAACAGAAAAGAAAACCAACAGTGTATTATTGGCTGCTCAAAGAAGGGAAGAAGTGAAACGATTCAACTGTCCAGATTGCGATGTTGGGTTTTGTGCAGTACCGTGTTTCAAATTAATCGTACACAATCAAACTTTGATTAATAATTTCATAATGTAAAAAATTTGTAATTCAAGATAAAAGGTAGGTATTCTAAGCTTTATACCTATAGTTAGTGTAAATTGACTCCAAAATCTAATGATTTCTGTCATATAGAAAGCCAGCTTTACAGGTACATTTAAATAGATTTTTGTACATTAATTTTTAACAAATTTTGTATGTGATTATGTTTAAAAAGTTATGTATGCTTGAAAATAATTATTAAAAAAATTGACATATTTTGATCCATAATCCAGAGATGAAATGAGCCGGGAATGGGTTAATTCACTAGCACACACAAAAAATTTCCTTGTATTATTCATAAGTAGTTCTACATAATGACACAAATCACAACCATGAAACAAACAATATATATGTATATATATTTTTTGTTGTTCGAAAGAATATTTACAGGCAACTAACGTTGACTACTTAAAAAATACTTCAAAGAAACAAATATTTGTCGTGAATGTATAAAATATTTTAAATTTCATAAGACCCGAAAATTTATATTAATACATTCTCATCTTGCCATCAGATTGTTCAGAAATTTATTTTTAAAAACTAAAAATATGTATGTAAATTTGCAGTTCTAGCTATTTTTTTCTTCTTTTTTTGTCATTCCTTCACTCCTTATATTTCAACATTCCAAGCATTTTCGTGCTTTAGGATCATCATCTGATTTACAGGAGAACCACATATGGACAAAAAACATGTTTTTGAATACTCATACATGCAAAGTTATATGTCTAATTTTTAACTTACATATAACATTTAACTTAACAAAGTACAGAGTTTTTCCAACGAGTGCTTTTTTTTCTCATAACGTAATGTAAAGGAACTGCTTTAATATATTTCTTTAAAGGATAAAGCAAATACACATAATAAAGACAAAACACTCAACAACTGTTAGCAGTTTTTATTTCAAGCTAAAAATTCTACACTGAAAGATTTGAAATAACACAATTCCTGTTCTTCTGCAATTTCGTCGGTAAAAAAAATTACAGACTAGATGTGACGAAATTTCAGTTGGATGCACATAAAGACTTAATAAAAACACTTTTTTTATATAAAAAAAATAGTTTCTTATGACAACTGTAACGTAACATTTATCTGTGGAATGATTTATCTAACAATGTAAGGAGAACAGAAAAGGAAAGATATCCAACACATAGATTAAACACATACAATACAATTCTGTGATCTTATATAATTCTAACATTTTGGTATGAATTTTTAAGATTATAACAGTTCTTTCAGCCCACTCGACGAAATGACTGTTATATTACTGCAAGTCAGTTGGATGAGATCACTTTTTTTTTAATTATAAAGCTGGGTTTTTGTTTCTTGGATGGATATGTTTTAAGAGAAATAGTAAATTCCATTTAGCAGTTTTACTAAACACCCGAACTTGAACCCGAACACTTTAAATTTTACACAATATAGAAAAGTATATGGTATGGCTGAACTAAAGGGATAGACGGATCCTGTATTATAAGTATACAAATATATGATTGAATAAGAATGATAATTTTTTCCCATTCTCATTGTTTTTGTTTATCAATTATATTGCTCTACAATATTTTATAATTCCAATAAATTTTATTGACTACCCTCACATCTATTACATTTTCTAGACAGCATGCCAGAATCTGTTTTTTCTCCTTTTAGTAAACTCAGTAGTATTCAATTATTTATAAAAGGTTTGACGAATTTTATTGTCATTACAATTACAGTGTCACTTTTAATAAATTCTGTCAATGGATATCGAAGAATTCAACTAAAAAAAATAGATCCCGTAACCTGTATTAACAATTTGTTACTTCGTTTTTACAATTTGTCGTATAAAAACGAAACAAAATTAAACTAAAATTATTTTACTAGCTTAAGTTGTTTTCGCCTCAATTCAAGTTAGATTGCACTATCTAATCATAGTTAAGAAAATCCCTCGCAGAGGTTCAAGTATTTTTTTTTAAAAAAAAGGCTTAAAATGAAGTATGTACAGATGACTTTATGATAAGGGCTTGTGGCCTTTACAAATATGGCGGAACCTTCAAGTGTACTTCAAGACAAACGTTACAGTAAATTATGTGGACTCTAGAACTTTTCAATATATTTCCATATCATACTAGGCAATCGAAACTTGCGCTTTCAAAATCATTATATAACCATATTAAATAACTAAATTATAAGAAGTTAACTTAGATTTCAATATATTTATAACGTATAATTAATCTGAGAATGTACCTTATTTATTTAAACTGAAAGATCTTTTTGAAACCAAAGCCTCGCAGCTTTTGCTTTAGATGTAATGGGTGGTTAAAAACCAAAGCAATTGACATTTCGTTCTTATTTGTCGAAGCCAAAAAATCAAATATGATATCCCTTAAGGACGCAATCGAAATTAAATTTCGATTAAAATTACGAACTTTAAAAGTATTTTAAGTTGTTAATTCCACTGATCTTTACAAAGTAAGATTATTTAATGATTAAAGGTAAATACATAAGAGATTTCTAAAAAAATTCCATATTTTGAAAAGAAAACTTAAAACCACCCGAAATTTATTTCTATTGTGTTATTTAAAGTTTATGCTTACACTTATATTTTTTCTTTTAAAACAAATATTTTAATTTTAAAAAAAAATGGTAAAATAATTTTAGAAATGGTTTTTAGATTCTGAAATACACGTATTGTATTGGAATCTCTATCTTGTTTGGCGGAAAATCACGGTCTTTCTTTCAAAATAAATAAAGTAGTCCTTTTTCAGAAATATCCTTCATTGTCTTAACATTCTGAAATGTTCGAGTAAACCATGCTCAATTCGTTCAGTCTTTATATATACATGAGAAGAAGGTTCTCTCCAATTAATGCAAAGACGTTGGAGTTACACACTGCACAAGTCCATTATGAAAAAAACGGGGCGGATGAGGTGGAAGTGTCCATTCACTGCTGCCTAATCATACCGTTGATCATGATGTTGGCGAGAGCATTTCTTCTCCTTTTCCACGTCCCCAAGTCTTTGGCGTGGTACCTTAATTGCTTCAGCCATTCAACGGTATCTGTGTGGCACTCCGCCTGTGGGAAAAGAAACCCATATTAAAGATTATATTATGGTAGAGTCAAGAAGTTTTGAGGCCAAACATGCTCCAAACATGTATTTGGAGCATGTTTTCTTTCAACCAGTATTTCGAACAATTTTAACTCAGTTGCCATAGCAATGGCTTCGAACAACTTCTTGCTAGTGAGCTGAAAAAGTTGTTCGAAATTAAAATTGCTCATGATTTCAGACAATAGGGCTCTTCGTCTCCTATGCAGCGGCGCTAGTGGCGAGTAATTTTTCAATGTGGAGCTAGAGCGTGGGTTTTGCTTACAGCAACCCTTCACACTCAGTTGCTTCAAAAAAAAATTCCGCAAAACGATTGCGTTAAAAATGCGTGCGTGATAAGGCCTTAAGAAAGACTTGCTCGTAGCTAGAGAATTTAATTATCAAGTGGCTAATTAAACATCGTATTAAAAAATAATTCATGAGATGAATCTTAAAAATTTAGTCAGTAAAAAGTTAAAGACAAAGAGCGGGATTTATTTTATTCACTGTTGGGAAAAGTGAAGTTAGAAGAATTTTTCTGTAGTCTCAGAGAGTTTTGCCAACATATTCACTGAAATAGTGCCTTCATACAAATACGTGACGCGTCTTTTCTTTTCAGACATCTAACCCCGCCCCTAAATATAAACTTTAGCCAACGTTATTCATTGGAACCCTCATTAGATGGCGCTGTGTCACCTAGCATTCTTAAAAATGAGAATTTTCCCTTTTAAAGGAATTGACATGAAGGCAGTAGCAGAGGTAGTATGACATTCTACGTAGTGTGATATGATAAATGTTCTTAATTTTTAAAATATGTTCTTTTGATGTCTTGTGGTGCAAAATAAATATATGATTTGCTGTGAATTAGAACAGAAATATTATTTCACAAAGTTGACGCTCAATGTCAGTAAACTATTTTAAAATCGAATAAGGGTTGTCTGTTTTTAAAGAATAAATTCTTCTAAATTATGCATCACCAAATCTCATAATAATAGTAGGTATAATTTATTTTTATTAAAATTTTAAAATATATAATAAAAACTTATTTAATACTTGATCAAAGATAAAATATGCATAAAAATTACTGAATTATGAATCTAAATAGCTACGAATTTTAACTAGTAAAAATTTATATATCTCTTAGTTCATCATAACTTATTTCAATTTGAACTGTTTTAAGATAAATTCTGTAGGCACTTGTTCGTAAAAATTAAAATGTTACCAAAAACATTTATAATAATTTTAATAGTAAATTCACATAAAGGGGAAAAACTCCATATCTTAACCCGGGAGCAGTCACGAGGGGCACAGATTCACCCCAGGCTCACGAAATCATTAATTCTGGGAAAACTGTTTATTTGTTACTAATGATCTTGACAGTATCCTCCTATATGACAGTCTTCATGTGAATTAAAATGCATTTGTCACAAATCTCCCTCTTTTTTGGCACTGGCAAACGTTTTTTTAGAATCTTAAGGTACTTGTTTTGACTGACTTCTAAGTGCGACCACTTTTTGTTCCAAAATATTTCCTATGAACATGCTACAATTTTCCCTTGTGTGCTTAGTAAATTCGATTGCTGTGCTGAATGACTTATTATGGTTTATAAATGTAAATAAGCAGAATATATATAAAAAAAGAAATGGGCATCTGTGATCTCTATTGAAGGAAGTTGAAAATGATAAGGGGTTAAGGTCGTCCCATTCTTTCTTCACCCAGATCTCTAGTCCTTCTTATATGAAATCCATTGTATGATAATCCATGTACATTGTACGGTCATAACACCAGCTCTGTAAACGGTAGAAATTTCAATGTAAATTTTCTTCCCCCCAAAACTAATTACAGTTCCCAATTCCAGTTTGAAAGCTTTCACTTAGTTTTCTTGTCATTTTAAATAAACGGATATGAAATGTATGCCCATTGATTGGTTCAGACGGAATTAATTTAAAAGAAGCTATACTATGAGACACCACACCATCTATTGGGGGGGGGGAGTGAGCAACATATTTGAGGGAATAAAATGAAGAATTTCATTTTCTAATATACAGGCATGCAATAAAATTTTCTATCATATTTATATTTATTGGGGATGGGGGGGGGCGGAGTGTATTAAGTAGATAAAAAATTACTTACTTTGAGGAAAATGGATTCTTTCGTGGTGTACTCCTGAATTTCGATGATGTCTTCCTCTTCCAGTTCTCCACTAATGATACAAGATCCAAGATGCAAGGGATCCTGAAGTACAATAATGCAAAGAAAAAAGTTAGCATGTGACATAACATAATACGTACTTGGAGATTTAGAACCAGTATAAGTAAACATTTAATAGTTGCGTATAAAAATAATTATATTTGAATTTGGGAATCAGTTTATAAAAAGTATCATTGCTTTTGGAATACATTGTGAAAATTATTTAAAAAAATTATAAAAGATAATCCTAAATGGAAAGGACGGCATTCGTTATAAAATGAGAGTCTTCACTAAGTAAAATAAAGTAAAATACTAGATCTAACTTATAACTGGGATTGATAAACTGTTCAAGCTTATATCGATGTAATAAAAATAAATTTAATTAAAATATACTAAGTAATTCTTTATCATTTGAAATTTAATAAATATATTAAAATTACAAATGGAATTAAACGGTCTGACCCTTGCGAGGCTATATCGCCCATTCTTCTCCTTGACAAGTAACAGGGTGGCGTCCTCTATGCCCGAGTCCCTGGGGAAGAGGGGACTGTCGTTTATAAGGTCTGGTCTGTAGTGGGCGTTGGGGCGGCCTCTCGTTGCAAGGAGAGCATGGCTGGGGCTGAACTTAATGGCTCGCCCTCTTCTCGACTTGGTAAAATCGACGGTCCCACTAAAGGACAGTTTTCCCGCCATCACAAAGCGGATATCCTCTTTACTCCATTCAAGAACTTCCATCGCCATCTAGAAGGGGAAAAAACTTTGATTTAAATTTGCCTATAGTATTGTACCTAGTGTTCAATGTAAAATAAGATGGGATAGACACTGAAGGGGAAAAAGACTAGTAAGTGCTATCACAAAGTCTTTCCAAATCCTGAAGTAAATAAAAATGGTTGTAGCTAATGGTTAGACATGGATCGCCTTTATAATGTTCGCGCGTTCAATAATTCCTTTAGAGTACACTGTAATAAACAACAGGTAGTGTAAAGAGTGCTATGTTAAATTGAAATTGATTTTCAAAGCCCGTATGTAACGCGATATGAAAGTTAGATAAGATACCATTTCAGACAGGGCCGTTTTTAACCTCCCCGGCACCCTAGGCACTTCAGTAGCTAAGCGACGCCCCTTTCCTCCTACCCTTTCCTCTTTCTGCTTCGAGAGGGATTTTCCCTTTTCTTACTCTTGTCCCTGTCTTTGTTTTAGCTGTTTGAATAGTCTTTCCATTATCCATCACCTATGGGCCCGCCGTGTTATGGAGTGCTATGTTAAATTGAAATTGATTTTCAAAGCCCATATGTAACGCGATATGAAAGTTAGATATGATACCATTTCAGACAGGGCCGTTTTTAACCTCCCCGGCACCCTAGGCACTTCAGTAGCTACGCCACGCCTCCTTTCCTCTTTCTGGTTCGAGAGGGATTTTCCCTTAACTTTCTTGCTCTTTTCCCTGTCTTGGTTTTAGCTGTTTGAATAGTCTTTCCATTATCCATCACCTATGGACCCGCCGTGTTATGGACTGACTGACAAGCGTAAGGAAAGAATAATTGTATGGTTTGGCCACTCTTGTTCAGTTCTTACTTTAAGGCGTCCACCCATCCTTAAGTAAATTAGTACAGTAAATTAATGAAATAGTTTACAATTACAGTATAGTGTATACATTATTGAACGAACTGTTTTTTTTCAACTTGTTAATAATCGTCTTTTTCACCGCTTATCGCTTTATTATCTTTTACTTTTTGACATCCTTATTCTTTGTAGAATCCGTGTCATTGTACTTGTACAGCGAATGACTTATTCGAGAAAATCATTAATAACTTCAATGTAATCAATTTTCAGTGTAATATCATTTTGAGATAGCAACATCAAACTATTAAGCATTTCATTTTCCATAGTAGATTTCATTTCTTCTCTTGAAGGAAGAAATGTTTCTCTCACGAGTCTTTACGCGGTGGTACGTTCGCTGTAATTTTATATTTTTCTCTTTTTCAGCCCTCCAATTTTT